>WYDI02027255.1:0-29226 GCA_009867235.2 Psittacus erithacus | reverse complement strand
CAGCTGCTCGCGTCAGCTGAGCTGCCGGCTCCTGGGCAAGTCCTGTCGAGGACTTGAGGCTCCCTCGGTGGCTCTCGCTGCTCTGAGTTGAGGCTGCTGGGCGCTGAGCTTCCCCTGCTCAGGTGTTGAAGGTGTCCTCTCGCGAGCTACTCACCTCAGCAATTCAAAACTTGCTCAAACTCGTCTAATTCTCATTGGCCAGAAATACCTTGAGAGCAAAACTTGCAAGAATATTGAAGCTTCTATTACTTCTAAATTCCTGCTGTAATAAGAAAACCCACAATTCAAAATTTTCCTGTAGTGTTCCTATATATATGCTTTCAGTAAGGCTACTGTAGTGTGCAGATTGTCTTATCCAACTTTGTTAAAAACAGATTTACAGTGATGTTTGATGTAAAGCAAGCAGTCTGGGAAATTGATTTCCAAAAGTTTATGTGCAATAGAGTTTAATAAACTCCTAGATTTTCATTTGTGTTTCATATTTGGACAAACGTGAAGAAGGGAAGAGAGAAGGGTTAAAAATGGAATGAACATAGACCATTATTTCTTCTCTAACGCATTACAGATTGCTTGCTTTCAAGTATGTCTACATTAGCATGTAAAGAAGAGGTATGAGAAGATGATTTTGGGGTTTGCCTTTCTTTTCCTTGAAGCACAAAATGGAAAAAATAATAAAAATCTTTAATTTGTGATATAAGATATGCTTGTGACTTACATATGGGAAATAATTTATTTTCATGGTTCCTATAAGAAAAATAAAATGCAAACATGGTTTCCCTATTAAATATTTCCTCTTTTTTTTTTTTCCTCTTGAGCCTTGAAGCATATTTTGTCAATAAAACTAATTTTTGATCTAAGAAATGAAACCTCTGTTTCTGCAATAATTGCTTTATAGAATCAGAGAAATAAATTACCACCTATGTATATCAGAAGACACAGAGGCTTGAGCAGTGTTTCTTTTCCATCTTTTTCCGTATACCTAGTTTATGCAGTTACTACCTGCAATAATCTAATATTATTATATAAAGAAAGACAAAGTCAGCCAAAAACATTGATGTCAGCAGCTGTTATAACACTGAGTTATAACATCATTAGTCAGACAAGAGTCTGCTGATAGATTAGCATAATATAGGATCATACTGAACCAGTCTCATGTATAAATCAAAACAAATTCCCTGCCAGAATAAAATGCTTCAAGGGCTCACAGACAATGAAATACATCTGAAATTATAAAAAATGAAAGAATAAAAATCAGATAAATTGATGTATATATGCATATGTGAGAGAGAAGACAGCATGGGGAATATCTGAATGCTTCTTAACTGCTTCTTTTATCTTTTGTGTAGAAACAGTTGCTGGTCTGTGGTTGTTTCAGAGAGTCAGGTAGCAGAATTCACTATTAAGTTAAAGCCTTTGACAACAAAAAATACAGCAGGAATGTTGAGGTTTCCTGGGTAACATTTTAGCTGGCACAGAAGCTAGAAATGTACCTCTTATGTCCTGTTTCTTCAGAAGATGAGAAGCATTGCAGCGTGAAGCCAGAGAGGTAGGATGCAGCCAAAATGTACTGTAATATTCATGCTAGGTCAGTGACATTCTAAGCTACGTCTGGAACAGGAGAGCTTGCTCTTTCACAGGTTCTTTTGACTGTCCTGGATTTACTAATTTCTGCGTTAGTGTTTTGAGGCCACAGAAGGGATATGCCTTTGCAAAAAACTGTGTTTAGGTAAGGTTGTTTTAAATTTACCTTAAAAGTGCATCTCTTTTACTAAGCAAGTGAAGTTTTTAGGTGCAAGGTGAATCAAGTGTTCAGCTGTTTAACAGAAGACTTACAAAATACAGAGTTTAGACTCAATAAAAAATTTCCTCTCACTCTTTCTCTGCCACTGTCTTACTCTACTACTTTTTACATCTGCTGATTATTTTTGTTGCCGTCCTATTCTAAAAATATAAATTATGCTTAAAGAGTCCTTAGTCCTTTCTGTTGCAGTTGCAGAAATGCATATATGACTGCCATAAAATGGAAAATTTGAAATTAAGTAGTTTGTTAGAAACTGTTAATGTATCACTCTGACTTTATACTATCTGCCAGGCAAACCTGAAAAGTTCCTTTGGACTACAGAGGTGCTGCTCAAAAACAGTAGGCATCCAGGTAAATATTTGAAGACTGTGACTCAGGGAGTTCTGAGGTAGAGAAATACCCCAAGGGTCAAGTCCACAAGCTGAGGGAAATAAAAAATTGTTTCAGGAACTGAAGGGGAGAATTCAACACTTGTCTTTTGAGTGATTTAAATTTCTAAAAGAACCAGGAGAAACAAACAATCCATCAGCTGTTTTGTGAAGCAGGACAGCAGTGTTTCCCTTACATTTACTTGGAAAGAAAGTTATCAGCGTCAAGGCTGCTCATGAAGCTTTATCTGCTGTTGTGTGAGGATGACCTCTGTAAATATCAAATAAAAAAAATACCGGACTCAGGTTTTTGCTTCGAATTACAAAATTATCCAAGACCACCCAAGCGTAGTATATGTTTAGAAAAGAAAAATTTGTACTTTAATACCCAGATCCTGGAGTCTAACAGATATTTAAGGGAACATATTTCAGACTTTAATGCTTTTTGATCAGTTTAGAATTTACAAATATTGATAAGTAAATCATATTTAATATGCAAAATAAAGAAGATTGGGCTAATGAGGGTATTGACTTCTTGTACAGTTTTCATTAAGTCAGTCTTGTTTCAGAAGCAGCTTGGTATGAAATGAGCAAAACATGAAAATGACATATTCAGTGCACCTCATCAGAACAGCAAAAAAAGTTTGACTCAGTTTCCTCAGGAAATTCAGAATTATACAATTGCCATCCAAAATATAAACTATAACATGTATTTATACACATATAAAAATGTGGGTTAATATCTTAGAAAGTATTCTGTTTGTTAAGTAGTCTAAACAGAAAGCAGACAGGAAAAAACAGGGTAGAGAAAGTGCAGAAAAGAAGCAAAATAATGTAGAATTCATAGTGAATCTAATATTTTTGCTACTTATCTGTACATGCAATGATCTCCTAATTTTATAGATGAGTAGTCTGGATCCTACTTTTAAAATAGTTTCAGAACATTTTTTTGTCTGTTTACTGAGCCCTGTTTTTTGTAAGACAGTTTAAGACTGCAGGAATTGGATCTTTTCCTGATTCAGATACAAGGCTCTGCTTGCATACTGCTGAATTTTAGAACAAGACCTGATCAAATGTCATCTGTCATATGAAGACAGGCTGAGAAAGTTGGGGCTGTTCAGCCTGGAGAAGAGAAGGCTGTGTGGAGACCTCATAGCAGCCTTCCAGTATCTGAAGGGAGCCTATAAGGATGCCTGGGAGGTACTCTTCATTAGGGGCTGTTGTGATAGGACAAGGGGTAACAGGTTAAAACTTAAACAGGGGAAGTTTAAGTTCGATATAAGGAGGAAGTTCTTTACTGTAATGCTGGTGAGGCACTGGAATGGGTTGCCCAAGGAAGTTGTGAATGATCCATCCCTGTAAGTGTTCAAGAAGAGATTGGACAGAGCTTTGGGTGGCATGGTTTAGTGGGAGATGTGCCTGCCCATGGCAGAGAGGTTGGAACTTGATGATCTTAAGGTTCTTTCCAACCCTAACTATTCTATGATTCTATGATTCTAATTCTGCATCTCTGTGTGAGGGGCAGAAACTGCCAGTCATATATCCAGTCACTAACTACCTTTGACATTATCATAGATAAATCAAGACGTCAGGACACAACTAAATTCACTGTGTAAACGTAGCCTCAGTTCCACAGTGGGCAGCAGTAGGAGAATCAGTAAGTATTTAGATTTCCTCAGGTAAGATACAAATATTGTTGGATCCCACTGTAGTTCTTGATATTTGTCCAAAATGGAGTTACGTGGGTTTTTTATGAAATTACAAGTGGAAAATGTAGAAAGCTAAGGAATCTACAGACTTCTATAATCTATTTCTAGCACTACAGATAACTTGAATAATAGAAAATAGGGCTGGAAGATGTCTTTAAAAATAACTCAGTTAAACTCTTGCTCAAAAGATTGTCAACTACAGAGTTAATTGCTGATTGACTGCCAAATATAACCAGACAAATATATGAGAAACCTTTTAAAAATGTTCAGTGATGAAGATTCTGCTACTATCTTATGTGAATATCATTAAACTCTTGTTTCCAATATCAAAGCTAAATCTCCCCTGCTTCAATTTACCTAATTACTCTTTGCTCTATCCCCAGAAAACCACAGAGAAGCAGTTTATTATTTTTCTCTCTGCTGAAACTTTAACATATTTGAAGGCTGTTAAACATCCTTTCAGTCTTCACTTCACTAGAGTATAGGAACCCAACTGTTTCAGTATCTTTAACAGCTCATATTTTATATACCCTCCAATAAGCCATATTTTCTGAAATAATATCTTGAGGACATAGTAAGCTTATCTTTTTAATTGGAAACTCAGAAGACACTGATATTAGTTCAGTACATTTTCTACTGTTTGCAGATATAAACTGGAATAATCCCCAGCAGACTCCATCTAAGTTTCTCTTTTTCACATGCAGTAACCAGTTACACCACAATGATAAATGATAAAGTTTCCATAACTTATTCTCATCTGGCATTTATTTTGTTCTGTTCTTGTTGTAAGAGTAGAAAAATAAGTGGGAGGCTACAGTTACTATGAGAAGCTACACTACAACAATAACAACAGAAAAAAGCCCACTTGAAACAGAAGGAAGTTTATTTAACTTTATTGACATTTGAGTTGTCTGCCTAACACTGGAAGTGAATCAAAGGTCCCACTTTTACATTTGAAAGCTGTAAACCAGCCATCTTAACTCATTTCTCTGGTTCTGTGCTTTGTTTTGTGTTGTTTTTTCAGCGTTTGGTTTTGGTTTTTGGTTTTTTGGGGAAGGGGGTTGTTTATTTGGTTGGTTGGTTGGTTTGTGGCTTTTTGTTTGTTTGCTTGCTTGCTTTTTTTAATGGGAAGTGGATTGGGTAAACACTTCTTTTATGACACATACCTGCAAATATTACTGTTTTAACCCAGATCATGCACTCAACCTTGCAACTTCAATTTTGCTTGTTCTGTTTCAGATTAAACCAAGATTTATTCTGACATGGCAGCCTTCCATTCCCCACGCTGGAGCAGATTCATTTTGGGAGCTGTGCACATTCTGAAGGCTGGCAGAAGGTGAAACCTTGGAGCAGCTTCACCCTGTTCTGATAAGGAGGGCAGCAGCTGATAGGGCTGTCATTGTGCTCGTTAATGATCTCATCATAGCCCAGGATCTGAACCTGAAGGATATTGTTCATAGCTACAGCTGCTGACCCAACTACTCTATAATAGGTGGGACAACAGAAACAAGGTCAGTGCTATCTTTAGTTCTATGTCTGCCCTAGCCACCTGACAGGCAGTAGAGAGATCTGCGTGTAGTGTCCCACTGATTCATTTCCCAAGGTCATGCACAAGCCTGGAATACTTACAGTCTGGTGAATTTTCTCCCCCTTCTCCCCCTTTTCCTTTCTCTCTCCTTTCCTTCATCTCAAGAACAGAATATGTGTGATATTGTGATATGCTCCCTGAAAGCCTAATTTTGACTCTGGGATGGAAAGGCAGAAAAGTAGTAGCCAGAGTGATACACTCATTAGTTCCAGCTCCTGTAAGGGTCAGCAGTTGAAGCTGTGCAGATTCTTGAGGCTTTCCAAGTCTGGAGGCAAAGCAGCTGAGGTCATTCCGTTTTCCTATTTGTTTCCATTCCTTCTTTTCTAAGTTGAAGGGCAGGGAATTACAAGGATTTCTTATCTTTCTTTCTTCATTTTTGCTTTTTTGTCTTCTTTTTCAGTGCTGTTTCTCTCTGAGCAGAAGGTAAGTGTATACTTATGTTTGAGTGTCCAGGCTATAGTAGGAAATAAACAAAGCCCTTTCTAAAGAATAAAAGAACAACCAATAAAGAATAACAAAACTAAATCCTTTAAAGCTTATTGTAAATTTCTCCAAAGCTTATTATTGCAACCTCACCAGCTTAAAAAAGCAAAGGATAACTGTTTTGCTTGACTAAACTGTGATACTTGTACACTGACAGCCATGATCTTGCTGCAGGCTGACAGGCAACATACACCAAAGGAAGCTTATGCAATAAGTCAATCATCATTGAAATTGGTGCTATGTATATGAAATATGTCTTATTTGAACGTAAGACATATGTTCAAATAAGTTTTATTTCCATGTCATGTCCTGTAATTTAAAAAACACTATGTAATTTTCTAGCCTCTGTTCAAATCTGGACAGAGTATTTTACATGTGTATCTGCAACAAAGTTTAGGTTCAAAGTATGGAAGCAATAACTCAGAAGTGTATCTATAGGTTTAGAAACTCATTTCTTAAGCAAACACTGGGTATCCTTCAGGAATTAGATATTTGAGGGAGAGGTATAATTATACTGAATTATTTGGAAAGGATTAGGATTTCTCTCAGACTGCTTGAGACTAAACTGTCTTATAATTTATATGGTTCGGGCAGTGGCAGACACCAGTCATTGCAATTATCAGAAGTTGATTTTCTGTTGTACAGAAAGCTTTCTTATTATTATTTACTATTCTATGCAACTTTAGTTTGAAAATATACATTTTTATTTTGTTCACGTTATGGAGTACAATGATGAAAGACTGGAGAAATATAAAATAAATAATGAATGCAACAGTGAATTAAAACATGCACTTGATTTTTTGATTCATATAATCATTGAGTTCTCTATAGCATATCCAAGAATGTGGCAGAATGAAGTAAAAGCCAACAACAAGGCTGCTAATTTTACAGGAAAACAGTAACTGTGCTTTTTTTGCATCATCCTTTCATATCATTCTTTCATATCATCCTTTATCCCTGCCTGATGAGACTCAAAACAAATCTTAAAGGCCAATTTTGATTTCAGAGCTGTCACTTGTATTTCCCTACTCATGACAAGCACAGAAAGGTACTGGAAATTAATAAAAACTATGTCTTATATTATCTCTTTTCTCACTTATTATGCTTGTATATAGCCCACAGGACTTACAAAGATTCTTTCCATAGAAAAAGCTAGCAAAATACCACAGTTGCTCTATTCATACAAAAAGAGAGAGGAAAAGGGAGTGCTCTCAAGAGGGAGGACATCGCAGATATGACATCACTCAGGATAAGATGACTCTGTACCCTGAGCCAGTCTTGCTACTGACCAGCATTTTACTCAGCCTATGCTCACCAAAAGCTGAGTGATATGCTGTCAAAGACGAAGAGAGAACCTTCAAGCAGATGTGGCCATACTTGTTTGAGAATGCCAATCTAAATGCTTTCCAAACCGAAGACTGCAAATAGTATAAATAAAAAAAACCAAATATCTGATCTCAGGATTTCCTACATTTCACCATAGAAATAAGTTGCATTCTCTAACAATAGAACCAAACCATGCATGCTACCATTCAAATATGAGAAGGCTTTTAAGACATCACTTTCATGTTAGATAAAGGATATTGAAAGACCATGATGGGATTACATTATAATCCACAGGTAAGAGTAGGATTCATGTAAAAGGATTCTAGCTATAGTTTTATTAAGCTTCCCTCTTACTCTCAGAGATTAACTAGTAGGACAATATCTGACACCTGATACAGCAACAGAAAGGATTTGTGTGGTTTTCATTTCATATATTTGACAGTAACACTAATGGAAGAGCAATGAGCTGAGCAGTTTTGAAAGGTTTACTCTCTGCAGTTTATGAGTTTGTTTAGAATATGCTTTCAGAAGAAAGTGCATAGCAAGAATATATTTTTAAACTACCTGATTTAAGTAGATTCAGGACTCAAGCACAATTTAGGAAAATTAGTGGCCTTGATGTAAAAAAAGAATTAGCTGTGATTGATATGAAAACCAGCATTGTAGATATGCCTGAAATAAAGAACTTTTAATAAATAAGCGCCATGACTTTTTTTCTTAAAAGCTTGAGAGAATAAGGGAAATCTCAGCATTTTCTTGTGCCATTGTGCAATCAGAACAACATGTATGAATTGAATGCACATATGAATGTGAAATAATCAAAATGTTGAATTTAATCAGGATGAATGACTTTGTGCAAAGCTAGAATATACATCATTGCAAAAAAAAAAAAAATAATTCGAATTGGTAATGAATCATGGTATGAACTTTAGCACACAATTTTAATTTCACATAAATGACATGAAAACAGAATGATCTCCTAAATTTAAGAGGTCCTGCTTCACCGAGTTTCTAATTTTTTTTTTTCTTTTGACTTTCAAGGTGTGGTTCTACTCTCAATACAAAGCAGCAAGTGCTGCTGATTTCATTATTCTCATCATGCATGTGTCACTTCTAAAGCAACTTGGGTTAATGGTTGCCATTTCCTGCTTGTCTTGTATTGCTAAATAGAAGTTACAGAGAAATAATTGTAATTAAAATTGTATTTACACTGCTGTTTTATATTAAATCTTCCTGCTGGAAGGTAAGGAACCTTCCCATCTGAAACTCCATATGGGGCCCCAGGTATATCTAGAGCAGGCCTATACCAAAACCTTTGCTATACCATAAACTTATGCTGTCAATAAAATGTTACTTGAAAATTCAATTTCTTTTTCAATTAGACACTCTAACAACACAGGGGTGAAACTCCATGAGCCAATTCTGGATTTTCAGTGAATGTCCATGTAAAGCAAAGTAATGCGACTTCAAACTTACTTACAAAGTGAGGTGAAAGGAACCTGAACAGTTTCATTGAGGCTGCAAGCAAGAAAAAAACCTTTGGTGCTTTACACAGACCTAATTAAGAATCACAAGGTAATAATATTGGGGATCTTTTTTTAGATGCCTAAAATGAATAGGCAGAAGAATACACAGAAAAGGACTACCTGTGTTTATTCCATTTAAATGCTACTTAAAAAAAAAAAAAAGCATATTAAGGCTGTTGCAAACAGCTCAGCAATTAAAATGCATAATAATAATTTGCATTTAAATACCAATATCACTTTTAACTTTTACCCTTTGCTTGTTGCAATAAAAAGCAATAGAATTTTATATTCTCCAAGATAATCATTTTGTTCTTCATAGATTGGAGGCCTTCAATATTTGCCAGTGGTAGAGAATTATAATTTGGCAATGACTAAATTTTTTATTTTTCAAGACAACTTTGTAGATTTCATACATCTTTAAGGCCAGTAGGAGCCACCATAATCATTTTGACTGAAGTCTAACTATGGAATTTCAAGCTTGTCATTGAAACAGTAAATCTATAACTTTATTTCTAAACTACAGAACATATTTAAAGAAGCTATCTAAATTTGATATACAGACTTCCAATGGTATTAAATTAACCTCATTCACATATAAATCATTGCTGTTATTAAAGTCTGATAAAATATGTACATCCTATGTCCATACTTTAAATTCTGTTACATTTTCTCAAGTTTTCTCTGCTATAATATTTCAGTTTCACTACAGAATATGTTCTCTAATGTAAAATTAACCTTAGCTATTTTGCTTCTTTTCCCCATTGCCATCATGTATTCTTGGCATTGTCCCTGTGCTACTACATGAGTAGTTTATAGAGGCTCATCAAGTTTCATGTTTGAAAGGAACATTCCAGAATATAAGCATCCAATGCAAATTGAGAAAGGATACAATGCTTAGGAGTGACAGTACAGTGTATAGAAAGCCAAACAAATGAATGAACATCAATTAAAGGATTATCCCTTTTTTTTGGGTGAGGAATCACTTTCAAATAAATGCTGGTCCTGAAATGCTTCATTCAGCTGTAATAAGAATACCTATGCAGGAAACCAAAAGCCAGGAATCTGATGTTGCAGAGTAATGAAACACCACAAACCAAATTCCTTTATTCAAGAAGATACTTATTCAATTCTTTTGGGCCAGGTCTCTGGAATCTTAGAATTTAAAGGCTCCTAAGGATTGCATAGCAAAGATAAAAACAATCCTAAAGAATCCTAAAGAAGCTATGCAATCTCAACAGAAATGACTATAATTTTTGTGATTTTGGATAAGCAGTCAGTGGCTTGCATTCTTAAATATGGGAAAAGAGTTTTATATAAGACATGTAAACTAGAGTATTGGCAGTCTTAGACTTGGTTTATATTTGATCAGGTTTTGTGGAATACCTTGTGGTTTTGGTATGTTAAAATAAACAAATTGATTTATTGCCCTGTTCAAGCTTCACGTTAAGCATTTGAGTGGTCTCATTGACATCAGGGGATTAAAGCTAAGAATGTGCAACAGGTCTGCATGACTCAAGCTTTTACTCTGAGATTATAATTAATAATTACTTTTAATAGTTATAACTGTTTCTGTTTTGTATTAATAAATTAGCATTCCAGAGGCCAGAGCTTGATTTATGCTACCTTAGAACAGCACACAGATGTTTCAGTGCTTCACATAGCTCTTGGTACCTTAATTGTGGGGTATTTGACTATGCAGTAACTCTGAAATTAAAATGCTTACCCAGTAAAAAACGCATAATTAACTTGAATATGAACAAAAAAAAAAAAGTTACTGTTTGAATGCTGAAATTTTCTTAGTCATCGTGTGTCTGTTATTTCTTCTATCCATAATTATATCCATGATTATATCTAATCATAATAATAAAAAAATCTGTCTGCAATTACATTCTGGGATCTTCTCACATTTTTCTCCTTTATGTACAAATAGAATTTTCCTACATGCTTCTGCTGCAGAGGAAGGGAGCTATTTGACAGCCTTCCTGATTCCTGTGTAGGATAAAACAGGTGGTGTACAAGTTGTCATACTTCTCTGTCACAAATCTGTTCTCAAAGGATTGCCACAAGGAGAACAAATGCAGTTTGCTTTCTAGCTTCATTCTTCCATTGCTAGTGATACTGAGGCTGCATAGAAAAGTTGCCCTTCTGATATTTCTTTACTAAGAAATGAAGATGACAACTTCTGCAAGGTATGTAATAAATAAGGTGTTACTCTAATATGTATCAATGAAATATTGCTTTGGAACTGTAACCTGGCATAAAATGCCATTATCTATTATTGCTGCATTACTAAGCAGTTTAGTTATCCTTCAGAATCTGCTTAAATGAAGTACTCTATACGAAATATTATTTAAGTACCCCGAAGCTACTGTGTACCTTCCATGCTAGCTCAAATAAAATGGGGTAAGCCCATCATTAATATCTGTTTTTTGTCTGTTCCTTCACATGTCCATCTCATCGAGGTTCACCCAGTGATCTGTGAGGCAAGCAATTTTGCTTGTGATCTTTCCTTACACATCCAGGAAAAATGAGCACAACAGAAACTGACTTCAAGCATTATTTACTTCTGGTCTGGTACTTTTCATCCCAGACTTGGGCTATGCCCCATTACTTCATATACATTGTTTCAGTGCTTGAATCTGTCAAGAAAAAAAAAATAGCAAGGAGAAATTTTCCAGTAGATTGCTGCAGGTAGGGAACACATTAAATTTATTTTAATCATTTGCCCAAAGAACTATTAGTTTACAAGGTGTTTGGGAAAGATTATAAGTACTGATAAGGATGAAAACATTTTTCCTTTAAAAGAAAAAATTATCTAGAAATTAAATGTGAAGTTTGTCGATATCTGTGATAGAGAAATCTCAGTAATTTCAAGGAGTTTTAACACTAGTCTATTAAAAATTTCAGATTGAAACATTGATTCAAACATCTGGGAGAATAATAGCAAATTATCACTAGCTCATGCTCCTGAGGCTGCAAAAAGATGTACCTTACAGATTTGATAGATCATAAAGTGAATATTATAAATGTAGTATCTTAGTGGGATAGTTTAACCTTCCTCACACTATTCCTGCCTGCAGGAGTAATTTCTAACAGTTATTCAGTCCCTTTTATCGGCAAAACAATTTTGTGGGCTCCCCATCCAGGCTGGGTCCAAAGTGACAGCCTTAAGTTGTGCACTCAGGGGAGGTAGCAGCAGTACCTTAAACAGGGGTTAGAACCATCAACTTTTATGATAAATTTAAAATAGCCTAGAGGAATAATTTTCCTGTTTGCATACATTTCATTAGAAGGCTCTCTGCTACTTATGGTAGAATTTCTTCCAGGTTTCTAGTTCATCATATATGTCTTCTCACTTTTATATGTCACATCTTATTAATGACATGATATTCATGTATGCTAACTTTCCCCTTTCACTAATTGTGGAAGAAGAATCCTCACAGTCTCAATTCTGATCCAGTAGCACACTCACATATTTGCAATGAAATAGAGTTCAAGTTTGTTTGCACAGCATGACACCTTCAGTCTTTCTCATTTTATTTAGGATTTTTCATTTTATCTCATTTGGCCGTCCTACTGGAGCTGACCTACAAAGCCACTTCACTCTGCCAGCAAGCAGCAGAAAAACAGATGATTTACTCACTATTCACAGCACTATTTGCACTTTCACCACATTCAGAACACCTTATTCAGGTCCAGTCATGGGTTTCTACTGCATATTTCATGGGAGAAAGTAGCATGATAAACACCTTGTCTGCTTCAAGGGCTGGACAGATTAAGAGCTGGCTATTGGAAAATGAACGTGAAAACAATTCTAAGAGTAAACACTTACTGGGAAAGCTAAAAGAAAATATCCAATTGGTAGATAATGAAGCATAAAAATTTCTGAGGCAACAGAATTACCTTGGTAAACTGAGTAAAGGGACTGCAAGGAAGGATACATATACCAGTAAAGAAAGAAAGATGAGACTGCACAATGTAGTGAGGTAGGAATAGATTAAAAAAAATTAAAAAATTGCCAAAATTATATGAAGAATAGCAGATACAATGGCAGACTTCACAGGAATTAGGAAACTGAGAACCTTTGTTACTGCGAAAATCTCATTTATTCAGGGTTAAACATCTCACTCTTCAGCAGTTTTTAAAAGTCAATGGAAAATTTCACTCAGCTTTTTTTGTCTTGCAAATTCTGTCTCTGGTACAGAAGAGTTGATAGAGAGCAGCATTACCTTTACCAAGTATAAATCCAGACACATCCACAAAAATATGCACATTTAATAGGGTTATGATGGTTCTTAGCTCACAAAAATTCATCAGCACAGGAAATCTGTGATCTGTATTTTAGATTAAAAGACAGCAACTATGTGAAAGGACACAGGAATTCAAAAGCTAACAGGGAATCTCATTAAAATGACCCATACTACAAGCATTTTGAGTTTAAAGGAAAAAAACCAAAGCAACCAAAAAACAAGACCCTAAACCAAAACTAGAGATGTCAAAGACTACTACTTTTCATAAAAGCTCTCTCTGTGATGTGGATTTACCATAAGACCCAGAACAGTTTACCCTCCCTGTAACATTTAACATGTTGAGGAATATTAAAGCAGTTTCAGCCCACCCTTGCATAAGAGGAAGTTTCCTTTACCAAAATCTCCCCGTGTATATTTATTCTTTAAATAAAGTTCCAAAGAATCTGCTGAATTTTCAATTATACAATTAAACTCTTAAAAAAAAATAAATCATACTTCAATTACAAAGTGGTACCAAGAGACATAAGATGGTACAACTGAGCCATTTCAATATGAATTTAATAATCCTATTATAGTACTAATATTTCATTACTTCATGCCTGCAATAAAGGGACTGAGCTTTTTGAGCAGTACTTTTTGCAGTCAGTGCCCCATGTACATTGAGTCAGTCCGTGGACCTAACGTGTTTAGTGATCTAAAAGATCAATGTTTGATAGCTAAGGAAAGTAGAGTCATTGTAACTCACATTCAGAAGGCCAGTTCTTTGCCAGGATAATAGCTGAAAAGGATCATAACAAAAAGCTTGAAGACTATTGCTTAAAAGTATTTGATATACATAAGAAACAAAAGAGGCGGTAGCAGAGTGCAACATGAAGACTGCTTTATAATTATTGAAACATTAAAGCTAAAATCAAGCACCCTCAAAAGACTAACAGTAACATTTTTTTATTAATATAAAATAGTGACAAATGAAAGTTCACAATTACCAGTGATAGTGACTGTCTGCAAAATAAGCTTGAAGTGATACATAACCAGGCTATAATCTCTAATAACAACTAGTGTGAGTCAGTTAGTTATTTAGCGCTAATAAGATAAAGTTCTTACCCAGTAGGCATCCTTATGGGGGAGAAGACAGGTTCAGGCTGTTGACTGATCCCAGAAGTTATAACTGAGTCCTCCCTATCCCCCCCATTCACTTTTATACTTTTCTTTACTCTCAGGTGGATCTTGAGTGACTCCAGTCATATATTCTTTTATTACTGATTGGTGTAAACTTCTTTCACTTCTCATTTAAAGATATAGCTGATAAAAAATACAAAGTGCATGCTTGGTGAGGGGTCTTCATACCTTGAAGATAGGTACCTTTGGGATGGAGATGTGTGGTAGTATTATAATGAGATTATTCTGAACAAGGTTCACCTGAGGAAAGTGATTTTGCCACAGTTATTGCCTCAACGATGGTCATCCTCTTTTACGTTTTCCATCTGCTATGCAGCTTATCAGCTGTATGGTGCCAACAAATTTCCAGTCCTGCAGGGACTACAACAGAGCCTGGCTGTGGTATCTTCTCTCCAGTGCTTCTCTAGAATAGCAGGTTGTGTTGTCTCAGGAACCACAGTGGAGTAGATTCTGTGCATACCAACCATCCTGAAAGTGGCAACTCTATTTTACCCTAAAAAAGTTTCTGTAATACTACAACTTCTGTTAGACCCCAGCTTTCTCTAAATTCCCCCCAGCAGATTTTCCCACATAATCTACACCCATGACTTTAGTCACTCAAGTTTCACGTGAGGGCAATTGTCTAAGGTCTTCATGTTGTAACACTTGCAACCTTATCAAGATGAGATTCATTTCAGTGAGTGTAGGCAGCAGCTCTTGGATCAGTGTATTTATATTTTCGCAACTGATAAGACATAACAGGAGATGAATAAGAGAAATCACATCCTATAAGCTCAACAAAATTACAGACACAAATATTAGAATAGTTACTTTTATCTACAGTAAGGCTATCTACATGCATAAAGTCATAAGAAGTTCTCATGCAGGCACATCCCTTTACGATGTATACTAGTACAGTTTCTGGGTTTTCATTGGGTGTATTTTGAAATGGCAGATGTTCTGCTCAGTGTCAAGACAAATCTCTTGAGCTCTGACAGCATCACTTTCACAAGTGAATCCTTGTTTCTCTTGCAAAATGCATGCATCAACATCAATACTTTGCCATTTATTTCCATCCTTCCAAGCCCACACTCTATGCTTCAGGGGGTAGACTATAGCCCCATTATGGTTTAGTCTTAATGCAATAATTAGGTATATGTTATATACCAAAGCAATGTGTATTGTCAAAAAAAAAAAAAAAAAAAAAGCTGTGGCTGTGCTGTCGATATGGTCATAGGTAAAATTTACTAGATATCACCAGAACTGGAATTTCTTTTCAAAGTCAGTTGTGTTATCCCAGATCACTTTTTGGACCTCTCTGGGTAAGGTACACTCTTCACCTTCTCTTATGATTGCAGCTGATGTTGACTGCATCCATAGTTGAGCTTGGATACAGCTCAGAGCTAAAGAGACATTGTTTTGGACTACATCAAGCTCATCTATGATCGCCTATGATCTTTTTCATTATTTTTTCCCTACTGAGGTAATATATGTGATAAAAGCCATTGGCTAGTTCTTCCCTTCCTCATAGTTTACAACACCTTCTTCCTCAACACAGCTTGCTACAATGTGGAAGATTGTTGTCATGCATTCAGTCTTGTTTTGAATTCGGCATCCTATCAAAATGATGTCTCCTTTAATTCCCTTTAGAGATAGAATGTGTTGATTCTTACTATCATTTGTGATGGTCCCCTCTTGCCTATAAAAGGTGATGTTGTTGTGCAGTGCCACTGCAGACAAATTTAGGCCAGGCATAGGTATTGTTTGTGGCAGGATTTCTCAGTTTTACTTGGTTTAGTAAAGTCAGTATAATATATTCTAATGTCAATTATGACATTGGCCTGAGGATAGTATGGGGTGTGGAATACCCACTAGATCCCTTCCTCTTTGGCCCATTCTTGTACTACGGTAGCTGTAAAGTGTGTCCTGTTGTCACTCTGGATTTCCTCTGGAAGGGGGAGTGTACCGAACCGCTCTTTAAGTCCCATCACTGTGTTTTCTCACATGTAAATTCAGTTGCTATAGTAAAACCAGAGATAACTTCTACTCCCACCAGGACAAATTTCTTTCCACCTGATGGCTGCAATGGACCAATATAATCAATTTGCCAGGAGGTGCCGCAATGTTTTCTTATCCTGAATATGCAAAGGAGATGCTTTGCTTGGACGGTCCCTGTCAAGTTGCAGTTGACACTGTGAACAGGCAGTCACTACTTGCTCACATAGTTTAAATGATACAGGCCATCTTCAAGCAATGCCTTCCTAAGTCAGCTCGCCCCTTGTGGCATCACTTAACATGAAGCCATTCAAGCAGGTGCTCCCATTCTTGGTCATCATTTATAATATCAGTCTTCTGCTGGTGTGTAAGGCTGTCAAGCTGTAGGTCAAATTGAGCAGTGATTGAATTAGACTGATCATGCCCTTTAACCCAGCTAGTATCCAATACCCTGTTTTTCTATTTATAACAATCGCTTCCACCTGTCAGTTTGCCAGATTGGGACTCTGTTCACCTGCCAGTAATTGGCTGGCCCGTAGCCTATCCATTCAGTGGCTCCTCTGAAAACAGCATATGAGTCAGTGTAAATATGGTTAGCTCCATGTTGTGCAGCTAGTAGAGCTGCTTTGAGTTCCCTTACTTGTGCTCTCCCTTTGCATATTTCATTTAACCTTTCCCCTGTTGCCACCTCCAATGCTTTTTGGTGTCATTCATTGTCTTGTCTGTAAAATCAGTAAACCATACTCTCTTGAGGTCACTATCCCTTTTCAGTAAAGGTGCTGCTTGAATCAAGGAGGGCTTACTTGGTGCTGGCTGAAACAACAGTGTGCCATCTATGTCTTTTTGTAGCTTAGATACCTTAATTCTACTTTCAGTAACTGGCATGATTTCATTAATGCCTTCCAAATAAGTATACCATTTACAGACTGTAGGTTTCTGAGCAATACCTGCATGTGGGGCTGTACCTTTGAGGACTACATTTAGGAGCCAAAAATGTCCTCCAAAAGTCACATTCTGTTCCCTCCTTATTTGTTCTGCTTGCTTTACTGCTTGCACCAGGGACAATAAGCTTTTCTCAAGATCTAAATACTTTATTTCAGTATTGTTGAAAGAGTGAAAGCTAAATTTTATAGTGGCCTTTCTGTCCCTTCTGCTGTAGATTGCAGTTGAAGCCATGTTCATCAAATCCGCATTCTACATGGATAGGATCAGTCAGATGGACAGGACCAAGCTACTGGAATAGTCTCATTTTTTTTATTAATAACTCCAGTGCATTTATATATTGTTCAGTCCATTCCCATGATTTTCCCTTTTTTAACAAATTTTTTAACAAATTATATAGGGGACAAGCAAAACCAGGAATACATTTGTGCCAAAAGCCCAAAGATCCCAAAATCTCCTATAACTCTTTCACACTGGTGGGATCCTGTCCATGCTCCATCTTTTCCAGGGTATCTGCAGGGACAGAAACAGCTTTTTTAATTCACCACATTCCAAGGAATTTAACCTCCTGTGCAGATCCTTGGCGCTTTGTTTCTGGAACCTCCAATCCCAATTCGTATGTCCCTGATTTTTTACATTCTTTCATCTTTTCTTTATCATCTCCCCCTATCAGAATATAATCAATATATTGATACAGTGTGATATCAGGTAGAATGGAGATTTTTGCTAAGACTTTAGCCAAAGCATCGTAAGCAATAGTCAGGGAGTGTGTGGAAGTCTACTGAAAACGTACTAAGCCGCTTTCCAGATAAAAGCAAACTGTGCTTTAGCCGGTTTATGGAGCAGAATCATGAAAAACTTGTCTTTAACATCTAAGGCAGCCATCCAAGTGTGGGAGGCTCCTTGTACCTATGTTACCAATTCAGCAAGACAAAATGAAACTCAGTTGATTGCTTGTGATGATAGAAGGAACTGAGTGGTCAGATTGGGAATGATCTTTTAATTCCTAGCTTAATACTGTTTCCAGAGTATGTAGAAGTGGTTTATGCATTAAAACAGCATATCCGCTGGATACTCTTCTACAAGTCAATGGCAGACCATAACACTAAAAGCAGGACTTTCTCACTGAAAAGGAGTCTGAACTAGTAGCTGCAAGAGTACTTGCATATCTAGGCTACAGAGTTAGGAGAGAATCTGGATCATAGAGCTTTACCTATGATTTTATCTTTACACTAGACATTTACCTTGTCTATTTTCCCATTTTTTAATTGCTTTTGATGGTGAATAATTTCTCATTCAAGAAGTAGGCAGAGTCTTCAGCTGATCAGTTTCCATTTAATAATCTGAATATCTTCAGTGGAAGATGCAGTCTGATTTACACGGCTTCATTCAAATGTTTTTGTACACTGGGAAAAAAAAGTAAATAAAAAGGCTGGAGAGCTAGTGACTTGAATTATTTTCTGTTAACTCTTATGGCTCTGGTAGGTCTTGGCCAAATGCAGCAGCTGAAAATGGGGCCCAGAGGAAAGCATAGCTTCTGACATCAGTTCAGAGTCTTTCTTCATTATTCATAGAGAGTAGTTAGTGTTGATTGCTATAAATAATCTTAACTGATTCAATTATGTGAGCAGGGAAATCTATATCCAGTGCTTCCTTCCATATTTACAGATGACATCAAGTAGCAGAAAATCTTCCTAATGATCAATAAAGCTCATTTAAACCCACTGATTACATTTATACAATTTCCTATCAAAGAAGTTTAAATTAAATATCTTAACTCAAGTTTCTAAATCCATCCAGAATAATTCTGCCTGCTCAAGAACTTATTAGAAGTCCGATTATTGTAATGGCTGGATACATTACTGGATTCGTGGCCAGTGAATAAATCATCAAAATATTGAAGAGACTGTAGATCAGTGTAGTGGACATGTCTCTTAATATGAATTAGAAAAGTCTGTGTCTATGTTCACATCTTTTCCAGAAGTGTTTGTTGATGGGTAAATATAGATCCATAGTGTAAAAAGTCTATATATATCCAGCAGCTTTTTAATACTCTACTATATTTATAATCTTAACCTCAATAATTTTATATACAGCTGAACATACTGATAACAATCACACTATTACAGCTAATTATATTAAAATTTCTTCATATTGTCCACTTTCTCAGCATCAAGTACGTCAATGTATTTCCAAAACATTTCACCACTTTTTCTCAGAAGTTACTTTGAGGAATCAACAATTAGAAAGGATCAGGCAGTAGATGGCCAACAACTGGCATAACTTACAAAGGCCTGGGAATTACCATAAATTTTCTCAGTCTATCCATGGTGTCCTGGATAATCCACCAGGACTGCAGTATTGCTGAAAGAGACCCCGCCATTTTGCTGTACACTTTCCTTCAATTCTGCATTTTATATGGAAATAAAATGGGATTTGTAAAGACATCCTCAAAGACAGCCTTTCAACTGTTTCTGTAGCATCTGTGCTGGAGAAATTTTTATTGGAGGAGATGAGGCTGTGAGAAGTGTTAGGGCTGGTGATACAAATATAAACATTTATGCACAAGTCCTACTGCTGAGGTAAAGTATCCACAAGTCCTTGCATATTTTAAAATACTGCTTACAGGTAGCTACTACTGTTTATTCTCTTAAATGAGACAATATGTTCTGTCCTTGAATTACAGTAGCAAAAAGGAATAAAATAGGGGTAGGATACTTTTCCCCTATGAAGGGACACAGCTGATGTAACTCAGAAGAGTGAGAAAAGTATTATTCTTTAACCACCAAAGGTAAATAACCAACTGCAAATTCTGTTATTACGTTTTGTCCTAAAAAAAATAAAAATAAAAAAAAAGAAAAAAAAGAAAAAAAAAGAAAATTTATTACTTTAATTGGGAGCCTATCAAGGGCAAATGCAAGACACCATTCTTGTCATTAAAATAATGCATATTGTGGCCAATATCACCTGTTTTTTCTAGCAGATCTTTATTGCAGCTAGACCTATTGCAGACACCAAACATAATTAAAACATTCTGTAATTTTGTGTCTTTATCTTGCTGCTCTTTTTTCTTTTCCACTTCTTCACTAAGGGAGAGCTAGACTGAATCCAGTCTAACTTACCTAGAGATCAATGAGACATTTTGTCTTGACAATATTACTAATTTTCAATTTCTTCAGAATCAGGAATATTGTTTATTTTGCAAACACAGATCCTGCAAATTAAACTTGAGTAGTTTCTGTCACATTGCAGTAACAGTGAACTGCAGGTTCACCATCCTACATCACAGTAATCTCTTATATTTTGAATTATATTATTTCTGTAGCTGTGTGTTATGTAAGGAACTAACAAATGCACTAAGTAATGTCAAACACTTATTTGCAGTGTTTTATTTTTGTTGATTATTTCAGACAAGCCTACAATTAGCAACTATACAGGGCAATTATACTTTCTTTCAAAATTCTAAAGTGAAATTGGACAATTTAAATTCCTTTCTTTTCACCTCTTAGAGCATCTCTACCAAACGTCCTGTTCAGCATTGAATGCAGGTGACTACAGGCTTCTCAGCTTCTGTTCTTCAGTCCTCCTTGCTCTCTGCTTATGATTGAAAAGACAGATAGAGTGAATGTGAAGCAATGAAGAAACTAAGCAAATTTTGTAGATGTGCATAGCAAAAGTATAACTTCTTAATGATAAGAAAGAAAAGAAGGCGCTCACATCATTCATTACATAGGCTTTTTACAGAAATAAGTCACTCCTAAAAGCAGGGAAGAACTCATGACCAAACTGCAACCAGAAAGAAAGGAAAGAAAGACCAAGACTTAAGAAAGGAGCTAGAATTCTTGGATATTTTATCCCAAATTTCCTGCTTGTGTTTTTTTATTCTGTAAATTTTTGCCCTGCAGTTTTGAGAGGTAGAGATCATGTTTCACCATTTGTTATTCAAACAGTTTCACTTTCTAACAAAAAGATGGCTGCATTTCAGCAATAAGAAAACTGTTTTATGGTCTGTATATGAGCATCCCAGGGAACATTTCAAGGCAGCACATTGGAAATCAATTATATAAGAAGAACTGAGTTGACTCATATTGCTTGCGGCCAAACACAAATGAAAGCAAGCATTTAATTGTTCAAATGTTTTAGGATTCTCTTGCGCTATTGCAACTAAATCTATTGCAACTATAGAAATAAAGAGATAGAAGAGACCTTGGTGGATAATTCAGGGATCACAGAATCATAGGATAAACTAGGCTGGGAAAGACCCTTAAGGTCATCAAGTCCAGCCATTACCCCAGTGCTGCCAAGGCCACCACTAAACCATATTACTGCGGGCCTTATCTACATGGTTTTTGAACACTTTCATGGGCAGTGATTCCACCACTTCCCTGTTCCAATACCTGATCACCCTCTCTGTGAAGAAATTTTTCCTAATATCCAATCCAAACATCCCTTGGTGCAGCTTGAGGCTGTCCCATCTTGAACTCTTGTCCCATTGCATGTTACCTGGGAGAAGAGACCAGCCTCCACCTCACTACAACATCCTTTCAGGTAGTTGTAGAGAGTGATAAGGTCCACCCTGAACCTTCTTTTCTCCAAACTAAACAACTCCAGTTCCCTCAGCCATTCCTCAGATAAAAGATAAAAGAGTAAGTTCTGGAGTGTTGGTGATTTGTGTCAGAAAATTAGTAATTTTATTTGTTGACATTTAGGCTATCCAGTAATATTCAACTTTTGTAGTGCTATGTTCTATAGATTTTTGAATTATTTATGATACTGAATATATATCCCCATCAGAGGCAGGAAAGCTGAAACATAAAAAGTAATGGCTTGATCCAGTGCCTATTCAAGTCAGTGAGACTCCCTCTGGTGACTCAGCTGAGAAGTGAATTAAATAAAAAATTGCTAAAGATCATTCAACTATACTTAATAGCAGATGAAGATACCGACATTTTTTAATTACAAATTCCATGTTTTCTCTGTGGGATTATGCTGTCTGTTGCCTTTTAAGGAAAAAAGTAAACTGGAAACAGAGATACAGTGTAAACAAAAATCTTAAAAAGCTTAGGAAAGGCCTCTATGTCTCTTTGTGCAACATTTTTCTGGTACTGGAACATATTCTCGTTTAACAGTTATTCTGGCTGATCAAGCTTTAGAGTCTCTGCTGCACATTCAAATTATCACTGGCTAAGAAGGCAAAGAAATATTTGCTCTTCAGCTTCAACAGTATACATTCTAAACCACATTTCTGGCATTATTTTTCTTACAAATCATCATTCTGAGATTGGCAAGTACCATTTTCGTCAATTGTCAGAGGTCTCCATGGAGATCCTCAAAGAGGTTTGTATTCTGTGGCAATTCCTTTAAGTGAAACAAATTAAGGTTGCAGAGAGTTACATTTAACAGAAATATGCAGAGTATAATGTGCAGAACTGTACAGGTTTATTTTGAGAACACTTAATGTAGAGAAACTTACTTTTATTTTTCTATTCAGCTTGAATATAAGCATGCGAAACAATTTTGAGAAGCTTAAGTTCATGAACTTTTTTGGGTTTTGGGGGTTTGTTTATGTAGAATATAGCTACTCATCCTGCTAAAAAAACCCCAAAACAAACGAACAAACCAAAACCAGGCATACAAAGTAGACCAACATTTCAAAACATCTTTGGAAAAAATGTAGTTTATTGAAATTAAATTCTGGAAACAAAATAGTACTTTACCTAATTTTATAAGCAAAGGCAATAGGTGATGTCATCTCCAATTTTCAAGTTTATTTGTCACAGCTCAGCAAAACACCATAGAATTTGAATCCCTTTTACAGATACTTCATAGTCTCCTAACCTAGACAATTAGTGTTGTAATCTGATTCATAGATATACAGGTGCATAGAATTATTGTGAAAATGAATTTCTTGAATAAATGTCCTTAAATGGAGAACCAATATCTATAGCAAAACAAACTTATTCATTCTCTTTTCATGTTTTAGAAACCCTTACAGAACATTGTGTCCAACCAACTGCAAATAGGTGCACAACATTAACTGACTACATGATTGAGACTAAGTAATCAAAATGCTTTTATTTAGGTTTTTCTATTTTCTGGGCAAAGTATTTGTATTTATGAAGGCCAAGACTTTCAGCTTCCATGTCATGGTAGCATGTCACTTTCTCAGTGTGTTAGGTTAAACTGACTATTGTGCGGCTCTGTCTGTATGTCACATGGGAATATATACATAATGTGATCACATGGTGTTTCAGATTGAACTGTGCAGCAGAGACAGAGGAATGGAGGAAGAGGATGAGGAATGTTTTATCTGAACAAATAAACAATGGATCAAAGTAGCCCTGAGATAGCACTCTTGCCTGCATCATGAGGCAGACAGTTGTCTAACTATAAATAGCAATGGAACAATAAATTACTGAATCAACATATTTCAGCAGAAAACAACTTGGGCACATATGATCTATCTATAAGTCAGCAAGTCAGAAGACAACAGATATCTGTAAGTCATGGGAAAAGTTCTCAGAAATGCCTGTTATACGCACTAATCAGCATTCAGTTACCTTTAAAACACTTTAGGGTATCCATATTGTGACAAGGTAGTGGCAAATATGGAAACTTTCAGATTATTTGTTTATATTATTGTTTATCTGTTTTATGTTTTCTATGCTATTTGCCATTGAAGAATACCTGAAATAATTCAGGGACTATTCTGACCTTCTTTTTGACATTGATTCAGGCATCGATTGACTACCTACAATTACGGAGGAAGTACAGTGAAAGAAGTGATTCAGCTGCTGAGGTGGGACTGAGTTTTGTCCTTTCAAATGAGTTCCAAATTAAGCTCTTGTCACACACCAAGAAATAATTTCAAACAACAGGCCTTTCAGATACAGCTATTGAATTGCTGTCAAAGCCTATTAAACCGTGGACTCAAAGATCTCACTACAGAAATTTTAGGGAATTTATTTCTTGGGCAAGAGAAGGAATTGAAAATTCCATTGAGGAAGTGTCCACTCTGGTTATAGATTTTCTGTCAGGGCATATTAATTCAATATGCAGTTAAAATGTTTGGTTAAAAATTTAGCATGTTTTTTTCCTCTTCTTGGAATGGAAAATCAGTACGTTATTTTAATATGGGAGGATAATGCAGGTTTATGATTTTATTTTCCCTTTAATATTTACATAGAGGAGAAATTACTACTTTAAAATGCGTTACTACTGTGCAGGCAGCACTAGAGTTTTAGAAATAATGGGTCTTAGTTTAAACACATTATTAATGTTAGTGAGTTAAAAGAATATCGCCAGACTTGTTCCTAGAAATTATTTGTGGAAGTTTAGCACCTTGCCTGTCCTTTGTCTTTTTGACACTTTTAGTAATTATATAAGCCAATGATTTTTTTCTTTTTTTAATAAAAGAGCAAACTTTAAATATTCTACAGTTTCAACATAGCAAGAACTATCGTGATTGCTGTATTTTAAGAACTTACTTTAAGAATAAGGATAAAAGAACAAGAATATATACATTGTGATGAATAACATTCTGGAGGAAAAAAATTAAGCAACTAACGTATATTTTTTGTAATAAATTAAGATTCTCAGCAGAAAACTACAAAACATCTTATTAGAGGAGGCGAATGCATCTCAAGTCTGTACATCTTGATTTTGTTGAATGCTTACTTCATAGCTCATTATAAAGGTACACACAAACATATTGAGAGATGTGTATGCATATATATGAGAAAATGAAAACAAAGGCAGAAGTAGTTTGTTGAAATACCAGTATGATTTCAACCTCTAAGAACTTCTCTAAATTGGACAAAGTTAACTTGTTATGCAGCTAGACTCTTTATGATTTCTCTGGAATTATTTATAACCAGTTCAGCAGTATTACTTTAAAAATAGTGAAGTATCAGAGAAGTTATTTTTGTCCTTACTGGCTGTCAGCTGGTTACCTGTTTTCCCATGCCTAATGCAAGTTGCAGTTAATATTTTCTTTTTTCAGTATACTGACTCACAGTTTTCTAATTTTGTGAAAATAATGTTGTCTGTGACATGTATTTTTTGTCTCTTCAGCAGGTGTAGGCCAGGAGTACCAGATACCTTTGCCTAATAGCAGCAGGTTGATCTGGTATATAGGGTATTTGGCTAAAGAAAGGAAATTTTGATCTCCTCTGGACTGTTACCACATGTCAGTATTCTGTCTGGTTTGTCTTCTGTGAAGTAGATTGTATAGTTTTAATTCATGAGGTTTTATTCTTACTTTCCCAGCAGTGTTCAAAGCTGTTCTTTAAAAAATAAGTAAATAAATAAATAAATATTGGCTTGTATAAACACATAGCTCAGCATAGCTCAGATCAGCAAAACTTAATGAACTCAGGAGAATACATTGTACTGAAAGTCAGTGGGATTCAGACTACATCTATATTTCAGACTGCAAGGACAGGGAAAAGAAATGTACTATAATGTATATTTGTGATTTTACCGTAAAGTATTAGTCAAGGTTAATAGGTAACTATTAAACTTAACCCCATATTTTTCGCCTTTTGAACTTCTACACTTCAAAATTAACTGAGTCAGCCTCACTTTGGTCAGCCACTGAAGTCCAGCTTTGATTTGTATAGCTACAACAATCAGTTCCTGTAGAAGCATACTGAAATCAGCAAGTGCAAGGAGACATATACTCGAAATAGCTGTTATATTTGGAATGTTAGGTGGCTGATCTTTTACTAATAAAGGTGCTTTTGTAATCCATCCTTCCCTGCATGGATATGGACTGATCCATGTTTTCTCTTATCCGTAATTTTCTCTTTACTGTATCTGATTCTAGACAAGTAAGGTAGAATTTAAAATGTGGAACAGAGACATTGTGGACTAAAGTTGTTCAGAAAAAATTATTCTATTAGCCATTATTAGTGCGTTTGCATTTTTTTCTCCTACCATAATCATACTTTCAAACCTATGAGATGGAAAACAAACCTGACAGATTTTTCTCTCTTTGGAGCTCTTGTTTCCAATGATCAAACCAACCAGCCACAGGAAGAATAGAATACTTTATTTAAGTAATAATCTCAAACAGAAGCTCTTTGACACCTTATACTAAGCAGTTGCTTTTAGATAAGGAGTAATGCTGAGTGAAAGGAAAAAAAAAAAAACAATACCAAAGCAAAAAGTAGTTCAGAAAGAGGAAGTAAAGAACTAAACAGAAGAAACTCAAGCAGGCAAGAAACAGAAGCATTGGCCAATCCAGAAACTGTTAGAGGTAACAGATCTTGTATGTCTCAACAAATTTAGGACAGGTACCAACTAGTCAACCATGCCTAAAATAAAAGACAGTATATCTTTTTCATCTCTATAAATCTCTCACAGGTGTTTATATGCCAGAATTTTCCTATGCAAAATGGAATTACTTTATCTCTGAGGGGTGTAGATGTTAGGCAAAAATGAAAAAAAAAAATACTGTGCGAAATGCACGAAGTGTAAAAATATTGGGAGAGGGGCTATCTAGGAACTCCTCTGCAACCTGACCTTACCTGTAGTGATCAACTCATCAAAATAAGGAAGACCAGATAAAGACAGAGTTCTGCCAGCACCTCTGCCTTCTGCAACTGCAGAAAATGTCTGCAGCTGTATAAATGTGCATCTAAATATGGACAATGAAATATATATTCACTAATTTATAAAAATTTACAAGCTTTGCTTCTCTATCTTTAAGATTGAAGAGCCTGTAAATTCCATAAACTGCATAAGGAATTTACATGTCAAAAGATTTAATACTTTAGAAGCTGGAAGAAGTTGTAAACTCCATAAACTGAAAAGACATAAAGGGAGGGAGGGAAAGTAAGAGAATGAATGAAGGAGGAGGAGAGAGAGGGGAGGGTGGCTGGGAAGAAAGAGGGAAGTTGTCAGGGGAGGAAGGAGGGAAGGAAATATCGCCAAGCTTTTGTTTTGCAGAGATGAAATTATACATACTTTAAGAGACCACATCTGTACCCCTTCTCCCTCACTGTTTTTTTTGCTGTTATTGGTAGTGCTGAAGGAAGATGTGGATAGGAAATATGACAGCAGAAACCACCTGAAATTTATGAGGACAAGTAGCACAAGAAACCAGGCAAGTACAGCGATAATCCAACCCAAACTGGCTTTGGTGCCTAATAATCCAACAAAACACATTACCTCTCCTGTCCTAAGCAGCCACCCTAACAGATGGAGCCCAAGTCATGGACTAAGTGAACTGAACAAATTGTTATGGACATTTGAGGAAGCTTTTCAGTGGACTTTTTTGGATTAATATTTGATGGGGATGAACTGTTAACTAAGGGATTGACATTTGTGTGTATCTCAAGGGACAGGAAAGGGGTTAGCAGCTGATGAAGGTATACCTGATAGTATAAGACCAGAATATAATGCAAAGGATATGGTAATCTGGGGTGGAGATAGTACTGGGTCTGGCTGCGATAGAGTTAACTTTCTTTGTAGAAAGCACATATGGTGCTGTGTTTTGGATTTGTGGCTAAAAGTGTCAATACACCAATGTTTTGGCTATTGCTGAGCAGTGTTTGAGCAGCATCAAGGTTTTCTGTTTCCCAGCCTGCTCCCACTATCCTGCAGTGAGCAGGCTGGGTATGCACAGGAAGCTGGCAGGGGACACAGCTGGGAGACCTGAACTGACTAGACCAAAGGGTTATTCTATGCCATGATAAGAAATAAAAACTAGGGTAAAAGAAAAAAGTAGGTGTGAGTTTTATTGCTTTGAAGGGGCTCATTGCCTTTAGACTGGCTGGACTTTGGTCTGTTTGTAGAAGGTGGTGATTGTTTTTTCATCACTTGTTTCTTTCCTCTTTCCTTCACCTATGAAACTGTCCTTATCACCTATTAAAGTGTCTTTTAACAAATGTTCTCACTTTTTCTTTTCCTATTCTCTGTTAATTCAGTGGGGGATGGGAGGGAGTGGTTATGTGGGTGCTTAGATGATGTCCAGGGTCAACTCATATCACTAATAACAGGCCCTTGTAAAGAATGATCACTTTCATGTTTGTGCTCCATACAGAAAGTGGAAAGATGGGAGAAGATGGAGACATCATTTGTCTCTTCTGAAGACATATGAGTGAATCCAGAGATGCAATTCTTAATAGTAACATTGTAGCTTCACTTTAGTGCCCATTTTTTGAGAATGATGAAAGGTGTTTCAAGCTTGTGACTTTGAATGTAATTTCTTTAGATCATTGCCTCACTACCCATGATTAGATGCTAGAATTACTTGAGCTTCTGAATTAAATTCCATGAGCTTTATACACAGATTTAATTGAAAATTTTTTCCTTCCCTCAGAATCCTTTCCCTGGATGAATAAAAACCCAGCAAAAAATATTTATTTAATAAGTATCTGTTTATAAGTGTGTTCAACAGTTTTTTGTTTGTTTGGTTGGTTTTTTTTTTCCTATCCCTGTGCCTAAAAATATTGCTCTTCTCAGCCTGGAAATCTTGCACTCCAGTCAAGGATTGTTTAAGTGATTATTTTTTTCTGCTGCTCAGTAGGACATAATGGTTCTCAAACCCCAAAAAAAACCCAAAACCTACCCCAACAAAAAAAAAAACACCCAAAAACCCAACCTGAAACTGTTCTGAAGTTTAAATGACTACTATGATAAAAAAATAAATGAACATTCAAAAATTATTTTTTAAAGAAAATGCTGAAATAAGAAGCAATTAAGGAAAGAAAATAATGCTTGGAATAGTAGGAACAACAAAGAAATGCACTGTACGAAAAAAAACCCAGCAAACCAACAAGCAATTGGAAGAAGGTTCTTTTGACACTTGATATGTGATGCTGCAGCCATCTACAGTTCAGGGCCTGTGAACAGCACAGTTTTGCCATGGGAAGATGTTCTGGTTTAAGCCCTACCATGCAGCCCACTCTCTCACTCCCTCCCCTTCCTCCCTGAGTTCCTGGAGGGATGGGGAGGAGAAATGAAAGAATACAGCTCCCACAGGTTGAGATAAGAACGGTCTATTAACTAAGGTGTAACACAAATCACTACTGCTACCACCAATAATAATAATGATAAAGGAAATAACAAGAGAA
>WYDI02027254.1:0-43431 GCA_009867235.2 Psittacus erithacus | reverse complement strand
AGGAAGGAAGGAAGGAAGGAAGGAAGGAAGGAAGGAAGGAAGGAAGGAAGGAAGGAAGGAAGGAAGGAAGGAAGGAACCCAAACAGCTAATTCCTGTCCATTTGGATGGGGTGTCTCAGAAGATGAAGATGGCAATGTGGACAGATCTGCCCATTCACGCTGCACTGCTACCTGCGGGGCAGTTTTTAAAGCTTTGTTCTTCTGCTTAGTATAACATTTCCACTACTCTCCCCTGGGCAACTCTTGAATGGCTTAACACGTCTCACTGGCAGGAAGAGCTCCATAATGCTCAGCCAGTGTTTTCCCTTTCCTAATTACAGGTCAGTGCTCCATGCTAAGTGACTTCTTAGCCTCCAAGGGGTTTGGAGCTTTTTTCTTTTGTGGAGTCTTTTCATGGTTTCTGCCTTCACTTGCTGCTACATAAACCTGTGCAAGCATTTTATCTGCACCCTTGTAAAGGATGTTATCAAACCAAGTCCTTCCCTTATCACTGCCCATGTATCTAGAAATCGTTTCTCCTTGCTCCAAGTGATTTATTAGGAATATGGGAAAGAGCAAGGTAGAAGACAAATGGTTTTTCTCCACAGCACATAGCAGGCTGCAAACAAGCTGGGAGACCACCATCCTTTTACCCATCAGTCCTATGTGTTGTTCTGTCCACAAGCACTTCCTTTGAGCTCATAAAGTCAGCTCTTCAACAGGGTTTGCATTCTCCAGGAAGACCAGAGTTAATCACTGAGAGACCGAACACATCAAATGTAAAGAGTGCCCTCTCTGATGGTTCAATGCATGTACACATGGGTACCAGACCCCTGCCTGGTAGCCAGTATAACTGAAGGTATGATCGGATGGCTGACCACATAGCCCACTGACTCAACAGCTCTGCCCAGACAGCAACATCCATCACAGGACAGTGAAATGACAGACAGAACTACCACTGTGAGAACTGCTCTGACTCAGGAGACACTCACAGGCTCCTGTAAGGCATTCACCACAGTGGTCAGTCCTGGCTACAGGCTCTCCACTGCTACTTTCCACCCCTCTCCTGTATCTTCCCTCTGGAGAGCTGGTGCTAGCACAGGGAAGAAAAGGAGAAGAGATGCTGTATACGAGTGCCACAGTCAGCAGGAAGGGAAGACCTTTCCTAGGCAAGAACAGGGCCAGTGCTAAGGTGTGCACTAAAGCCTAGACAATATGTATGCTCGCACATGATCAGCTGAGCCCTCTGCCTCCCACCTGCTCCATTTGAGAACCTTGGCATCAGCAGCATAGTTACACAGGCATCACCTACAGTGGCTTCAATCCTTTGGCAAGCTATTTTGCCCCTTGCACTGCTGCAGGGGGTGAGTGAATAAAAGCAGGGCAGGAGCAGCGGAAAGGCTAACTTGCAGGCTATTTCCCAGCCTCAGTGTTGCTGTGCTTTGCCTGCTGAAAGAGAGAAGCAGCGCAGAGCTGTGACTCGCCCTGTGCTCCAGGCCTTGTAGCCAGCACCAGACTCCACATTTTGGCTGCAACTCAGCAGTGACTGTCACCTGCAGGTGGAGCTGGGGCACTCTCCGCACCAGCAATGTGTCATTAGGGATGACGGGAGTAAACAGCAATCCACCTGAAACCAGCTTGGCCAGCACTGGTTCCAGAAACCAAATCTAAGAAAGAGGCATGGGTCCACGGTATATTTGTTTGGCCTGGTAACAAGCACTAGGCACCGGAGCAGATGCGTGTAGTGGAATTCCCCCATCCACTGGCGTTATGGGACACTCCCATTACTGTTCTGATAATTACTGCTAATCATTACTATTACTGAAGTGACAAAAAAAATAAAAAGAAAAGGCTGTCAGGATAAGGCCTTTATTGTGCTGGCTGTTCTCACGCAAAGGTGATGAGCCAGCCTGTGCCAGGGGACCTATAAACACGGTTGACAATTCATCACCACACTCGCATTTCTAAATAGGACACTGTGGTCCACAGTGAAGCTCCCCCGCAACTCCAGCAGGGATAAGCTGTGGCACTCCCTGGGCTCACATCAGCTCGGAGCCAGGCTCTTCATACCATGCTCCCTCTCTGCCAAGGTGCAGCTAGAAAGAAAAGAGGCTGACCAGGAATGCTTCAGGGTTGCAACACTCAGCATGATGTTCCCATTTTGCGCTTTCCCTGTCCAGGCCCATCCTGCTATAAAATTCCATATTCTTTGATCTCCCGTGAATTCAGTACCACCACATCCCAAGAACCAACCATGAATCACATGGTATGCGGAAACCTCTGGGGTTTCATTTGGGAATGACCAATACTATGTGAAATCACCTTCTAGTCACCTTCTCCTCCCAGCCATGGTCTGAACATCACCTCAGGCATCCAAGCCTCCCCAGACACCTAGGTTCCTAGGTCAAGGACTGAAGGAATGGATTAGCCAGCTTATCCACACAACAGGTACCAAAAGGGATTCCCAGGGAAAGATATGGGCCTCTGTGGGGCCAAGAAGGGCAGAGATAGCTCCAGCACAGGTGGACACCATCTGGATGCCCTGGAGGAGAGGTCCCAGCAGCTGAGACACTTCCACAAATAACTCCTCCTCACGTTATCTCCACATCCACCCCCCATCCTTGTTCCTGCAGCTTGATGTTATTTAAGAGATGCAGATTTCCTTCACGACACTCGGAGTGCATGCGTGTAAATCAAGTGGGACAGGACAAAGGCCAGGGCTGGGTTTAATTAGACTAGCGTCAGCTATTAAATTAAGAATAATACTAAGCTAGGGCAGGTAGTTCTTGATCAATGCTCCTGCAGCCAGAATCTATCCTTCCTACGTGGCAAAAAGGGCTGGGGATAACATCAGGTAGCCAAAGCTGCCAAACACAAGTTAGGTCTCTGAGTCTAGCTAAACTCCTCAATAATGATAGTACCTCCAGAGGACTTTCAAAAAGAATAGGAATACCTGAAAATCACCTTTTTCTGAGAAGCCAAAGAAAGGCCGCCCATTAGATGCTCAGGATGAGACACTTTTGGCCACTGAGCTGCAGCATGCCTACAGCAGAGGTCACCCCTTCACACCTAACATACTGGTGCTCCAGCTCCACACCCGAATTAATCTACCCTGCCCAAACCAAGCACACAGGCAGCCCGACATCAACCAAAAAAACATTAAGTTCACACAGGAGATGGCCTGTTTGAGGTGAAACATGCCAGAATCCATGCAGAACACGGCCCTGCTCTTGTCTGTCCATCCCAGCTCCTCAATCCTTTCCCCCATTTTGTTATTGTAACAGTCCCGTGAGTGAACCAGGAGACAAATTTCCAGGAAGGGCAACTGTGTGCAAAGCAAATTCCCATCTTTCCAAATCAACTATTTTATAGGGCACATGGGTCAACTAAACTAAAAAAGAGGTCTCAATTCAAGTTTCTCTCCCCTCTCTCCTAGAGCGTTCTTATGCAATGTGGTCCTGCGTGCATTTGACCAACTCATGGCAGCTCTGATGACCACATCACATCTCATCAGAGCTGCTGGCCAACTGCATTGCAGATGTTGGAATTCTCATTTACGTAGATCCAAATAACATCCTTTGGGCAATGGCCTTCAATTGTTTACTTCGGTTTCCATAAACAGGATATTAACAACTTGCAAATATCCTGTTGGAAATCCCTCAGCTGTACTTGCAGGCTCACAATGGACCAGTTTGATGTATGCCCATCTGCAGTAAGTCTCTGTACTCCAACTTCACCGGAAACATTGCACAACTGTCACTGACCACAACAGTTGCCTCTAATTGTACGTACCAAGGCTTCTACTTCATGGCTTCTATAGATGGCTTGTAAGGGAACTGTAAATCAAAGAAATAAAACATTATTGTCCTCAGTACTTTCCATAAGCCAAGAACTTAGCAGTGTAATTCTCATTCAGGCAGAGAAAGCAAATTACACTGCTCCACTGCTCTCAGTTCTTGTCCCTACGTCTCACCTAGAGGTAGGGTTTGGGTTTTATTCCCCTTTCATATAAAGTTTCACTACAGCTGACTGAAGACAGTGACACGCATGCGTACACACAGACACAGGAAAATAAAAGATTTTCTTGGGTATTCCTTTGGTGTGGTGAAATTGGGTGTTTCGATGATCAATAATTAGCAAATTTCCTGCTACAAATCTAAAAATACCTTTCAAAAAGAAGTCTTAAAACTAAAGTCTCATATCTGAGCAGTCCACCTCAGGACATACCTTCTCAGTAGAGTTACAGATAAGCCAAAAGTTCCCTCTAAGGTAAACACTGTATTAAAAGCAATGCACACCTACCCTGGCTAGCACATGTTTAGCTTACTAGAGAGAGCTAGCTCTGTGGGCTGGAGCAGTGGACTTCACACAGAGGGAAGCTCCAGCTTGGAAGCAAAAAGAAGACCAAAAGGAAGAACCCTTGGTGTAGGAGAAGTAGAAGCATCAAGCTGTGTCACTCCTAATCCACATGGGAATAACCCACTACTGGTGCAAAGCAGACTGACAGTACATCCTTAGCTTCAAAACAGCTGCCTCAAGGAACTGTAACTCCTACAGGTTACAGCTGTACTAACATCAGGCCAGATGACAGAAAAGCATTCAAGAAAAAATAGTTAACCCAACCTTAAATACTGTTTGGGTAGGTGAAGGGGCCCTCACATATTGTTGCTGTCTCCAAATATGTTAGGTCTAAAAGAGATCTTGTCCCAGCCACCTGGTGCCCTTTGAAGTTTAGAGCTGTTTCTCACCAAACCCCTGGGGTCTGCACATTACACAGATCCTAACACTGTCCCCATAGATGTTAATGCTTCTCTGAGTCAAGCTGGTTTCCCCCAGTTCCTATATCCCTATCTCAGTCATACTCTCAGCCAGAAAACATACACCGCCTTCTATCTAAGGTGCTATCTCCCACACAGATACTCAGTCAAGCTGTGCACTACAGAAAAAGCTGTCTGTCTGAGCCAGTCCAGCTTACTGTCCTCACTGAAGATGATTCTGAAAGTAAAGAGGGCACAGCTTACTACCCTGGCCTCTTTAGAAGGGCCATGACAGCTATGTCTCCATCCCTGAATTGTGGCTGTATTGTATTTCCCCAGCCCATTCCTCTAGTGGCATGTGTGACAGGTAGCAATCCTCCTTGGCTAGTAGCTAGGCCCACTCTAAAACTTTCTCTTCCCCTTGCTCCCAGGTGGATGCTGCATTGCTCATTTCCCAGCAATGTCTTCCTGTAACCAGCACATTTCCATCCTTTCCCATCTCCCAGATCCAGTCCTCTACAGCCATCACCCTCATTTGCTGCTTTGCCTGATCACCATTCTGAACAGCAACTGGGCAGAATGGCAGCGCATAAAGCCAAGACTACATGGCACAAAACACACACTGGCACGTGGTGGCCTTGTAATGATTTCTCTTCCTAAGAGTCCTCAGGATACATCAGAACAAGGCACTGGACTTAGAATCATAGAATAGTTTGCGCTGGAAGGGACCTTAAAGATCATCTAGTTCCAAACTACTCCTGGGAGATTGAGATAAGCCTTCCTACGTTTTGTGACCTTCCCATTCTGCATCTCCTCCCCCTGCACACACACTCCCAGACTTTGGTAAAAAGGACATGAGTCATATGCTGTGTCACAAGCAAGAAAAAACTGGAACATGTCTCATGTCAGCCTCATTCTCACAGTAATCTCAGTGGGGCCAGTGTCACCAAAACCTTCTTAGGCAGGACCCCATTTCTTCTCCTCTCCTCCTATGCCAGTCTCTTGGGGGAAAGGAGAGGGCAGGAGCTGCTGCTCCTGACACACTGAGCCGCCTTTACTCTGGCTGCAAGAGCTGCCCTGGCTGTACCCATGTTGGGGCACACACTGCTCTGATGTCATTCCTGCCGCCACCACAAGTGGAAAACGTTGGGCCTGTTGTTCACACCCCAAACCCATCATTATCGCACCTGAACACAGACAACTGCATCTGTGAAATGTGTTCCCTGTGAATGAAACCCTCATAAACTTTAAAACCATGAGGAAAAGGCAGTGGTGTGAAATCCTGACTCTACTTGTTCTAAGGTAAGTGACTGTACTGCACTATGAACTCAGCTGGGCTTCAGATTGCTCTGCAGATAAAGCAGGAGGAAACTGTAACTTACACCAACTACAAGTGTGTCTACAGCTAAGGAATGAGATAACTAAATGCCCTTGGGGAGATATGAGAGGCATTTAAAGCAAAAAAAAAAATCGCTTACCTTTCCCTTACCAGGTAGGCAGATAAACACAAATATCTTTGTTCAACAGTGCCTGAAAATCTGATGCAAGCCCTCAAAAGCAAAGGAAATGAAGGCTTAGAGGCAACCATGGTGCAAGGAAGTGCAACCCCAGTGACAGACCATCCCCCAGCTGCTCAAATAGCAGCAGCTAAGGAGAACTGTGAAAATTGGCAAAGATCATGGGCAGAAGCTGGTACATCCATGCTGGACACAGAGGCTGGGGTGTTTCACAAAGGCATTCCCAGCTCATCAGGCACCACACCGTATTCAGACTCTCAGTCACGTGGCTGCTGGGACAGACACTGCTGACAATATGCTAAAGGAGGGTGGGAGCAATTTGCGTTACTGCTCTTGACAAAAGCCTCTATTAGTGTATGTTATAAAAGCTTCAGAGAGGCAAAATATTCCTAAAACCACTTTATTAAAATTAGTAACACGTGAAACTTCCCCCTCCCCCCAAGTTATTTATGGATGGCAAGGAGGCAAGCAGCAAAAGCAGAGAGAAAAGCCTTTGCTTTCTCTGCAGTGTGCTGGGCCAGGGAAGCCTCTGTATGATTTCAGCTGCCTGCTTCTCCCACAACACATGCTGAGGGTGATACTGGTTTTCCATCTACAGATGCAAAGTGTTACTTAAGGACTAGGTATTGGTTTACAACCCTCTGCACCTATTAAACACCTTAACCGCCATCGCATCCCTGTGGCTATTCTGATACTTCCCTGGTGGTAGCACCAAGGCATATGCAGTGTCTGCAACTCACCAAATGCATGAGCAAAGATAAAGGCTTGGACCAGCATCTCCCATGATCCAGATCATAGAACCTTTTCACACATGGCTTCCTCTGTGGCTGGTGAGTCGGAATAGTGCCAGCTGCCTCCCCGACTCCTTACCCTGATACTGCAGCTCCGATCCACACTGTGGGAGAATGGAAATTTAAAGCTGAGCAAGGCAAGAGATGTAAGAGTAACAAAAGTGTCAGGTCATTGTACTCAAACAAGGGACCACTCTGTCCCTTGGGCCTATTAACTCTACAAGTTGGGACATGTTAGATCCTGTGCCTGGGGGTCTTGGCAGATCAACCCATGCTTTTCTCCCTTTGCTGCTTCACTGGCACAGGCCAAATCAACTTTTAGTCATGTCTTATGCCTGCAGTTTGAGACAGACCCTGTCTGAGCTCAAGCTCCTGAACTAGCAGCCCTCCTGAAGCAATGCAAGTTTATTTTGTATCACTGAATTCCTCATGATATATGGAAAGCTTTGCTGGGATTTCTTTGGCTGTGACTTGCATTATATCATATTGAACTGTAATTTTGTATTATTTGTATTATCATTTTTACACTCTGCACAGGGCCATATATCTGGAGAGGAATTTAACCTGTGGAAAGCACCAAACTACAGAAGACTGTGCAGACCCCAATCTGCATCTTTTTGCACAGAGACCTGCCACTGTGACATGGCAGAGCTCCCTCTCCAAACACTCAAACAGGGCTCCGTGGGCTCATGGATCCAACTCTCCCCACACAGCTAGAGTGTGGGTTTGCTGGTTTGGTTTTAGTTTTCTTCTAACTGAGTTCATCCAAGGGGAAGTTTAGATTGGATATGAGGAAGAAGCTCTTTACTGTGAGGGTGGTGAGGCACTGGAATGGGTTGCCCAAGAAAGTTGTGAATGCTCCATCCCTGACAGTGTTCAAGGCCAGGTTGGACAGAGCCTTGGGTGACATGGTTTAGTGTGAGGTGTCCTCGCCCATGGCAAGGGGTTGGAACTGGATGCTCTTAAGGTCCTTTCCAACCCAAACCATTCTGCGATTCTATGAAATGGGATGTTTTCTGCAGGGCTTTCTGTACATGTCCTGATCTGCATCAACCCCAGTTCTATGATAACAAAGATTATTTTTGTGAGAAACTTGCTGCTCAAACACCTGAAATAGAACTTAGAGCCTCAGCTCTGCATCAGCACAAGGTATGGTATGCACATTAAAGCCCGTGATGTCCTACACACAGGGCACCTTTGTCAACATTTGATTATCTGCTTCCACGTCAACCAGACACTGATCACAGAAAATACATTTTGCATAGCAGCAATTCTGCATGTGGCAGCACACAACTGAAGTGCTGAAGGAAGTATGAGCATTGCTTTGTTATTTGCTCATTCTTAAATGTATTCAAAGGTTTTGAAGACAAAAGGATTTGGCTCATTTCTGTATCATGTTTCCTTTCAATCCAAACAGATACAACTAGGTGTACTGAAGGAGAGGAGCACTCTCACTTTAATTCACTTCACTTATGGAAAATCAGTCCTCAAGAGGTGGACATGAAAGACTGATGGGTGGTTGATACCAAAACCTTGTGAAAATACACAAAGTCAAATTCCCACCACTGTGAGGTGTCACTTCAGAAGTCACTGCTTAAAGTGGACAACATTAATTGGGGCTGCTCCAAAGCCTAACAAAGTTAATGGAAAAATGCCTGAGATTTCAACAGGCTTTACCCAAACTGTGCCCATATATAGTGAAGTGTTACCAAGTTTTCTTCTCCATCCAAGGTGTTTTTTTTTCCCTTCTAGTAACATGCAAAGTACACTTACAATTATGAGCTGCTGTTAGTGAATAGCACATTGGCTTGTATCTCTTACCTTACTCTTCTTACATATTAGGGTACTTCTTGCTAAAGAAAATGCCATAAACAAATGGGAACCTTTAAGAAACCCACGGCACTCACAAGACAAATATCTAAATGCCCAAGGACTCAGCTGGTGCAAGGAGCCTAAGTCTGCATCTGCTGAACTCAACAGATGTTTCACCGTAGCCTGCAGCAGGGCTGGAGTTAGGCCTGAGCTAATTGGGAAAATCCAAAATCCCTGCTTTATGACTAATTCTCCTGAAAAACCTCCAGTGGAGGCATTCAATTCCAACATTTCACAAATACTCAATAGTTTAAAGCACAATCAAACGAACCCTCCTCAGAACAATTCTCAACCCCCCTTTAAAGTCCTTCCAGGCTGTGGTTTTAATGCAGCACCTGAATTACAAGAGCAGCTGGATAAGGTTATAGGATACTCCATACAGGGGCATCTTCCCTCTGCCTAAATGAACTGAGGTGGTCAAACCAGCGCAAACATGCCCTAACAGGAGAGGAAAACAAGGACAGAAGGCTCCATCTTTCCTTCCAATTCCGTGAGACCTATTGCAGTTTTTTTCTTAGCAGGGTGCAACCCAGCCCTTAGGAAAACTCAGAAATGGGGTTAAAATGCTACTTCACAGACCTCCCCTATGCCTTGGTCAGGGGAAGAACCTCCACACAAGAGTAAACCTACATGTTTTTTTCTGCATCAAGCTACTCACTCTTGGTGGGAAGACGGGACACCCACTGTGGGCAGGCCAGGAAGGTTGAACCTGAAAGGAACCATTCTGGACCAGAGGAAAGGGTCAGAGAGGAACATGACGGGCCACAAACTCTGCCCACCTACCCCAAAACTCCTTACTGTTGCTTTGAGGTCATGGCCATTTCTGTGCAGGCCTCAGAGCACGTGTGTCACAGTAAGGTCATGTTCTTCACCTATGTCACTCATTCTTATTGGGAACAATCAGGAAGAAACTCCTGGTGTTTCTTGGCTCCTGCACACATTTTTCATGCACAGGGGAGCACCTAGCCCATAGAGAACATTTTTTTGCTGCTGTAATCTTGATGAAAAAGTAGTTAGTAATGGAGGAAGGAATTCAGGAGATGGCTGAAAAGTGCCCGAGGAAGAATTTTCAGATGTATTTGAACATGAGAAATTGTAAACGTGCCACCAAAAAAGTCAAGAGAAGTATTACCAAGGTAAGGGGAAAGGCAAGAGAATATCCTGTCTTTCAGCCCCTTGGGAACCCTGCTGGGATTTCACGGTGCCTGTTCACTCCCGTGAACCCAGACAATACAGAAGTCACCCATGGGCAGTGAGACCTATAAATCTACTTTTAGCTGGAAAACAGGAAAAACCCCATGCTTTAACCTCCAGTTGCTGGACCCACACAGGTGCTCATGCAAGTGATACCCTATTAGGAGAGCACACAGCCACAGGCATTGCTGGGACAGGGCTCACTTTCTGCCTTCTTGGCCGTCACAGAGAAGTCAGATGTGCCCTTGTTCAACCACATCCTTTATAGCACCAGCCCATCATAGAATGATCTGGGTTGGAAAGGACCTTGAGATCATCTAGTTCCAGCCCCCTGCCACAGTTACACTAGACCATGTCACCCAAGGCTCTGTCCAATCTGGCCTTGAACACTGACAGGGATGGAGCATTCACCACTTCTTTGGGCAACCTCTGCCACTGCCTCACCATCAGTAAAGAACTTCTTCCTTATGTCTAACCTGAACTTCCCCTGTTTCAGTTTGAACTCATCACTGCTTGTCCTATTTCTACAGTCCCCGATGAAGAGTCCCTCTCTGGCATCCTTGCAGGCCCCCTTCAGATACTGGAAGGCTGCTCTGAGGTCTCCATGCAGCCTTCTCTTCTCCAGGCTGAACAGCCCCAGCTTTCTCAGCCTGTCTTTGTATGGGAGGTGCTCCAGCCCCTGATCATCCTCGTGGCTTCTTCTGGACTTGCTCCAACAACTCCATGTCCTTCTTATGTAGAGGAAACCAGAACTGTAACCAGTGCTCCAAATGGGGTCTCACAAGAGCAGAGTAGAGGGACAGGATCACCTCTTTCCACTTACTTTCAACTACTGAAACAACGGTTTGCACCACAAGGAACAAAGCCAGTTCCACTGCTGGCACTGTGTTCACCTAATGGGGGTCCACGATACAGCAAGGCAAGTTAGGAGCTGTTGTTTTGGGTATATTAACCAAGCTACACATGCTCAACACAGGGGGTACAATGAGCTGTTCCGGTGTAAAAGCATACACAGGAAACCAGCTCACAGCTGAAACAGAGCAGGGAGATACCCATCTTTTGTGACTTTTAACAGGCCTCACTGTGCCATTCATGGAACTAGTCAACTGTCCCCAAATCCAGTTTAGTGTCTTGAACTCTGTTCCGCTTTTGAATAATCTTTTTTCTTTTGACTTGTTTTATAGGGTCAAGTTCTGAGTGACTGATTTTACAGGTTCATCAAGCACAGTGCCCTTTTGCCAGACTCAACTGGTCTCCACCTCTTGTTCACAAGCATCCTGAAATTCACAGTTCTGTGCCTCTGAGAATAAGGCAGTAAGAAAAATCAGCAGAGACTCCTATTTGAAGGTTTCACAGCCACATTCTGTTACAGCCATCAGGTAGCAAAGGACTTGCTCCTGTGTGTGGACTCAAGTCTTGTCTCAAGTTGAACAGAAAGATTAGGCCCCAATAGCCTAATCCCATGGGAATTGTGCATTCAATTATTTCCCTTGCTGGATAACAAAAAATAATAGTATAAAACCAGGGTGGCTATTCTTCTAGGCCTGCACTCTCCATTGCTAAGGAAATCCTCAGCACTCAGACCAACACTACTAACCTCAATAAGGCTGTAGTCACTGAAAGCAGCCAAGGATGGGAGCAACACATACCTAAATCCTCTTCACTTGACCAGGGTAGGCACAGTGTCCAACTCCAAAGTGAAGCTGCGCATCTGCCTTCTCACCCTCACTGACTGCTCCCTTCCCTCCCCTTCCCACATGTACAATGATAAATCCCAGCTTGTCAAACTTAGATTAAGCTGCCAAAGTCCACCAAACATTGTGCCAAACCTACAGACTTGTATCAACATGCTTACACTTTAGATGCCAAGAATTTACAAAAGCCACAAACACAGATGAGGCCTCTTAGAATCATTGCACCATAGAATCAGCCAGGTTGGAAAAGACCTTTAAGATCATTGAGTCCAACCATTCCCCCAGCACTGCCAAGACCACCACTAAACTATGTCACTAAGGGCCCTGTCTACACAGTTTGTGAACACTTCCAGGGATGGTGATTCCACCATGCCCTGGGCAGCCTGTTCCAATGTCTGACCACCCTCTCAGTGAAGAATTGTTCCTAATATCTAATCTAAACCTCCCCTGGCACAGCTTGATGCTGTTACCTCTTGTCCTATCACTTGTTACTTGGGAGAAGAAACTGACCCCACCTCACTACAACCTCCTTTCAGGTTGTTGTACAGAGCGATAAGGTCCCCCTGAGCCTTCTCTTCTCCAGACTAAATCCCCCCAGATCCCTCATTAGACTTGTGCTTCAGACTTCACCAGCTCCACTGCCCTTCTCTGGACCTGCTCCAGCACCTCAATGTCTGTTTTGTAGTGAGAGGTCCGCTTGGGGGCCCTCCTTGCGTTTCTCTTCCTCAACAGCATGCCTCCACTAAACACATGTCAACAAGTGATGCTGTAGCCTAGAAAAGAGGAGGAAAGGCACAGAACTGTTAGCCAAATACTGTATGATCTGGCTACAGGGCACGGCCTGTGACTCGAGGTGCCCCCTCACTGTCCCTGCCTGCTGTGACCTGCCTTGCCCACCCCCAAGGCTGGCAAAGCAGAGATGCACCAAGGTGCTCATGTCTTCCCTGTTACATAAAGCTGTCACAGCGACCTTTGAAGCCAGTATGTTGCCCCGCAGCCTTTCAATTCTGTGTTAGCATCTATTAAGCCAGCTTCCTGGAACAGTGCTCAGTCAAATCTGCTGCCGGCCTCTGTCAAACAGCCGGCAGGAGTCAATAAAACGTGGTTCATCACGGGATTTGCCATAACAATGGGATACAAACAGACACAGGCTTATGTACAGAAATGATGTCAAACAAATTAGCTTTACCTGAGTTAGTCAGATGCTCTTGCAAAGCATGGCCCTGTACTCTCATGTCTCAATGTTGGTTATGCTTTTGTCAGACAGAAATATCTTTGCACACCAGCCTTGAGCATGGAAGACAGAGGAATGATTCTTGCATTCCCACCCCCTCCAAACAAACAAAAAAACCCCTTGAAAAATCACCTGAAAAAAAGCAAACAGCATAACCTATATCACAGAGTAACAACACCACCCCTTGGTCACAAAGTCGCTCCTTGCCTTGAGAAGCTGAAAGTGATGGCAGATCAATGATGCCGCTAGTAACAGCTACTCCAAAGCCTGGGCTTCCAGAAGCAGTTTAATTCTAAGACAGTAGGTCTGGGCACTCAAGTCTGGGCTCACAGACATGTCCGGCCTAGCCCATCTTGGCCACCTCAGGCTGGCTCTCCATCAGCCCCCCTCTGGTCAGCCAATGGCAATGACACCGCACTGCATGGACGTCAGTCATGACCAGGAAACCAGCTTGATGTTTGAGCATCATGTATTCAAATCACAGCAAACTGTACTTTTGCTGATTAAAGAACAAAATACTGTTAAAGGAAACGTCACTAGGGAATCTTTGCAAGGAAACCTGTTTGCCAGCATTCACCAGAGAAATTCAACACGAAGTTTTCATTAAAAATCAGTATTTAAGTGACTCAATGTCAGACGTGGAATCAAAACCTTGTATTTTAATACCTCTGCCCTTTCTGAGTTGGAAAACTAAGCCCAGAGCTACAGCTCAATTTCGCAAAAGGCCTTAATTCCCCATAAAGCAGAAAAGTCCCAAACTATCATATGCAAAACCTCCCCCCAAAAGGCTATGATAGACATTCCTTGACTCCCAGATTTAGTTCATCTTGAATTGCTCCACAGAATAAGCATGTAAACCAGTTTTTACCCTAATTTTCCATAAAATTTTCTGTTTATTTTTGGGTGGTTTTTTTTTTTATAGCATTTTAATTGGCCTCAACAACCTAACTACTGGTTCAGACCAGCAATACAACAGCCTCTATGATGTGACGTGACCTGCTGCTTCTACGTGGACTTGATTGCAGGACATGGACCATGACTAATTCTTAAAAGTCAGTTACAGGGAAATCTCCCTGACAGAAGTCTTCAGAGCATTACACTTATTTTTGTGTGTCAGTTACTGCTTACATTTTGTCTTCCTTTTCCATGTGAACATTTATCAATTTGAAGCCCCTGCAAGGTGGATAAAAAGATTTACACCTTGGTGTTACCAATTCTATCCTCAACTAACAAGATGCCCTGTAAACCCATCAAACAGCATCTTGGCTCTTCCCAGGCCTTAGGCCTCTGTTGCTTCCCTTAAATATAAAGGCAAAAGCTGGTCTGCAACCAGGAAAGAAGCATTCACCTTGATCCCAGATGGGTAGACCAAAGGCTACCAATGCCAATGGAGATGGTCTAGACATTTCCACCAATGTCTAGCTTCACGCGACTTAGACAAATCAACCTGACCTTTGCTCTGCCTCTATTTCCTCTTGTACCATTTCAACTGGCCTCTCAGAAGAGAGGCATCCACCTTGTCTCCTGCAGTTACCTAGGCTCCTATTTAGGGTCAGCCTGCCCACACACTCAGTGGGATAACATACAGAGTCTCAGCCAAAACTGAGACAGCAGCCTCAGGTTGTAAACCTAGCAGCCACATAAGAGTGTGCTCTTAGAATCACAGAATGGTTTGGGTTGGAAAAGGACCTTAAGATCATCCAGTTCCAATCCCTTGTCATGGGCAGGGATGCCTCACACTAGACCATGTTGCCCAAGGTTCTGTCCAGCCTGGCCTTGAACACTGCCAGGGATGGAGCATTTACCACTTCTTTGGGCAACCTGTTCCAGTACCTCTCCACCCTCACAGTAAAGAACTTCTTCCTTAGATCTAACCTGAACTTCCCCTGCCCAACAACCAGCACAAGGGCCTTGCCCTAAAAGGGCTCCCAGCCACAGTACAACAAACATCTCCCTCTTCTGCACAAGGCAGTGGCGGCAGCTGTGCTGTGACACCTCCTGCAGCTCACCAAGAGCTGTTTCTGACACAGCCTGCTCTCGCTCCATTCAGCGAGAGTCAGAGCAGCCCAAAGTTAAGTCATAGTACAAAATTTTATTGCTGTCATGATAATTAAAGACTACTTACACTGAGCTTTTAATGAGTACCTGCACTTTTTTTTTTCCGGTTGGTTTGTTAACTGGGTCATAAAGACAGTCCCAGATGGTTTCCTGCATTTATAGAACAACAGGGACCTCTACAGGCATTTCCCTCTTGCAGCAAGGCTAATGACAGAACACATATGCACAACCACACATCACTACTGATGCCATTAGAGCACTGAGATGCGCAAGCAGCGCTTTCAGTCCGTCAGCAGGTCAAGTTACTCACTGGTACCTTTGGGCCACCAAAGTGACATCTTGAAACAAAAGCAATAACCAGAGCATTTGCCCTCTTCATTTTTCATGCTTCTGTTCCTGGAGGCTGGATCCAGCTGCCACACTGCCATTAAGCTGTTTCGCTCTGTCCCAGGAGCTACTGAAACAAGCGGGGCTATCAAAGACCCTACCTGTAACAGGCTGGAGGGGATTGAATGTAGCCTTCAGGTTAGATATAAGGAAGAAGTTCCCTACTATGAGGGTGGTGAGGCACTGGCACAGGTTGCCCAAAGAAGCTGTAGCTGTCCCATCCCTGGCAGTGTTCAAGGCCAGGCTGGACAGAGCCTTGGGTGACACGGTTTAGTGCTAGGTGTCCCTGCCCATGGCAGGCAGTTGGAACTGGATGATCTTAAGGTCCTCTCCAACTCAAATCATTCTATGACTCTATGATTCAAGTTATTTATCTGCAACAGCAAATTGTCTTATTTAATAGGTGTAAATGCTGTCAAAGCCATACAATTTTGCTGCGGGCCATACGTTTTGGGCAGGGGGGATGTGTGTGTGTGCATTTGCTTTTTTGTTGTTTTGGTTGGTTGGGGTTTTTTTGCTTAGAGCCCAGAGGCACTTGCACATAACCAGTTTCACAACAGTTTCTTTGGACTCAACCCAGTACTTCCACTCAGACCATACGCTAGCGAGCCCTGTGCAAGGCACACAAGCACCAGTTTTTTTCCTTTTACTGTGCACCAAATAAAGCTGGGTTGCCACAGAACATGGGAAGGACCAAAAACCCTGCTGCGTTCTTATGCAAAACATACTCTTGGTTATAGAGAATAAGAGAAAACTGCTGAAGGAAAACTCTCTCCTACCTACCTGCCTGCCTGCCACCAGGCCTGTAAGACCTCTGAGAGCCTCTGACACTCAGCAGTGCCTGGCTGGCTACCAGACTAGATGGTCCCATGCCCTTGCGACTCAGATTGCTGAATCAGCCATTTGCAACCGTGGGCACCACCGTTAACCAACAGTGTACCCTGTCAAGACAGGCAGGACAAGGACACCATGTAATTTGAACATTAGCCATCAACACACTTCCTTCCAACATTAAAAGCAGTGTTTTGGAAGGACAGTATTCTCTTCCACAGGCTTGCATCTCACCCTTTTAAACAGACCTTGTTGGTATCAGGTAAACTGCAGACCACCCACACGCTTCAATCCAAAATGGGTGCTGAATCCAGGGGAGGTATTCAAGTCCCAGACAAGCATTAGCAACCAGGTACACCTGCATGGTGACTGCAGCTGCAGTGTGGTTCCACTGGCCAGGATCATACACAGAGCAAGTGCTCTGTCCTTCAGAAAGGCAGGTCCCAGTCTTGAACATCTCTCTCTTCACTCTGCCAAGCTGGTGCCCCAACCAAGCTAATGCAGGACTGCCTAAAAGCCACACAGAGGGTCTCCTCTTGAAATGACAAGTTTTTGACACATGCAGCTCATAGGAAGCAGAAGCTTATAACTCTGTTAATTATGCCATTACGGAAGGAGTCTGAGCCTGATAAATGAGCCAGAAAAGATGACCCTGATCCTCTGACAGGCCAGTTCTGCAGGAAATTCAGCCCTGTAAGCAGCAACACACCATCCTAGCAAAATAGCATCTGTCACTTATCAAGGCAGGGTGCAGTGACTGACTCCACAAAGTGATCTGAGGCAACACAGACTTCCTCAGCCAGGTCACTGCCTCTAGCAGCAGACTGATTCATTCCTGCAGTGATGCCTCAAACACAGCTTGGGCCTGAAGAAATGCCTTAAAACTGCAGTGACAACATTCTTCTCAACAAGGGCTGCAGCCTGTGAACACTGCAAACTGATGGAGAAAGCTGCTGTTTCTGTCAGTGCCATCAGCCTTGACTGTCTAAGAAGCCTTGATGCTGAGGAACCCTTTTTTGGAAGCCACAATACCACTTGGAAAAAGAAAACTAAAACTAAAGCAAAGACGTCCTTTTTCTTCCTGTCTTTGTCATTCTGTTGTATTCTCATTCTGCCCTTACACAGTATCTCATTTCACACAGCCCAGGCTCATCTGGTATTTTATTCTTGAGCTTTTCATAGAACTGTAGAATAGTCAGTGTTGGAAATGACCTTAAGATCATCCAGTTCCAACCCCCTGCCATGGGCAAGGATGCCTCACACTAGACCACATCACCCAAGGCTCTGTCCAGCCTGGCCCTGAACACTGCCAGGGATGGAGCGTTTACCAGTTCTTTGGGCATCCTGTTCCAGTGCCTCACCATCCTCACCATCTTCCTTATAGCTAACCTGAACTTCCTCTGTTTCAGTTTAAACCCATCACCCCTTGTCCTATTGCTACATTCCCTGATGAAAAGTCCCTCTCTGGCTTCCACTAACAGAAAAACCTCAGCAAGCTTTCCCTAGCTGCCCTTCCAAAGCTGCCTTGGACCAGAAAGCAAACTAGAATTTTACTATTATTTTACTATTTAGTCTCCTGCTAAACCGTTGCCTTGACATACACCTTCCTTTCCAGTTATGTTTAACCGGGCATTAAAAACCAGAGAGTCAGTGTGTGTTTCTATAGGTACAGAGTGTCTTACTGCAATAATACTTCTGAAGAAGCACTTGCATACCACACAAGGCACCTTCTTGGCAACTGGTATGTAAAAGGCGTCAAAAGTCAGTCAGAAAACACACAAATGGTTACAACCACACAAGACTTCTTTACAATGAGGGTGGTAAAACACTGGCCCAGGTTGCCCAGAGAGGTAGTGGATGCACCATCCCTGAACACATTCAAGGCCAGAATGGAGGTGGTTCTGGGCAACCTGATCTAATTAAAGATACCCCTGCTCTTTCCAGGTAGATCGGACTAGATGACCTTTGAAGGTCCCTTCCAACCCAAACTACTCTATGATTCTAAGACCCATTTCTCCCCAGCAGCTTTCTCTGGACAAGTTAAAGTCCAGTGGTTCAAACTCCTCCCTTTAAAACTCCTTTAACAACCTGCATGTACATCTTGAGCATGTTGTGTTACTGTGTGTGCCTGCTCCAAGACACAGCCTCTGTGCTGCAGAAGTGCTGGTCCTCTAGAAGCTATACGCAACACACACAATGGTTGTGCAGGAAGAGACAACTCGCTGTGGAGAAAGATTCACTCACATGACAAAAGCTTTGAGGCTTTTCATCCTTTGGTCTATCTAACTCTCAAATTTTCTCCAAGACTAATAAGAAGCATCTCTTGCCTCTGTTTTCCTGACGACATGCATGCGTCTAGCTGGTATTTCTGTTCAGTCTCATCAGTGTGTGCAAGAGGTGAAGGATATTTTTCATGTCTGCATGTAGATACACAGATTATAATTACACTCACTACATGCGTGACAGAAAACATTAGTGCAACTACCAAAAGCTGTCTTGCAAATCAAGAGAAGTTGTCTCAGTGGATAATAAGAAAAGGTCAGAAGAATGGAAAGGAGCAAACAATACAAAGATTTGAAGATTTAACTGGAGATGAAGAAAGCGAAGGCTGAGAGTTGGAAAATCAGCTCAGTGCCTCTTACAAAAGGCTCACGTCAATGTGTAGAGGAAAGGACTGGTGCCTCTCTCCATCCAGTTCCTCACCAATCCTTTTTGTGTACGCGCATGGCACTTGCTCCACTCTGTTGCATGGGGATTCCAATCAAGCAGCATGTGATGTGTTGTTTTATTTACTCGTATCAAATGGAGAACCAAGATGACTCAGCTATTGATCAGATCCCCCATATGAGCAGCCCACTGAACTTTAGGCCACTCGAGTGCTTTTCAAACACCAACCTTTCATACACATTTCAGCATTATCATTGTAGTCTCACAAATACACAGGGTTTTTTCAACACATGACATGCATCCTGCTGTGAAAATTAACTCGCATTACAAAGGGATTGAGCATTGCAGCAGGGCACCTCAATTTAGGAGCCTGTATCATCCCATACAATCAAAGTTCCTGTCTTTTTCTAACAGATGACTAAGCACACAGCAGATGCATGTACAACATGCAACAGCGGAAATGAACATCTCTTAGACCCCTCTCCCAGTCTCATCAGGACTTCGCAAACACTCCAACTGTCAGTGAGAAGTCACAAATAGTCCCATTGTCTCAGAACCAATTTTCTTCCTTTGTCCTCAAAAAAAATCTTGCTACTTTTGCAATTCTTCATGGACAAGACTCGGAAAACTAAGCATCTGATGCGTAATCTCTTTGTCCAGGGTGGAACAAAATTCCCGTTTGTTTCTTATTTGAGTGGTCACATTGTGCCCATAGTGTGAGAATAGAAGGAACAGAGTCTGTTTCCTGGGCAAAGCCATACTGAAATTAAACAACAACATTTCAGCTTCTCTACCAGCTGAAGTCTTGTGCTGAAATCAGCGTGCAGCAAGGTCATGTTCTGCCTGAAGATGTGAACTGCTATATGATGTTAAGAAAAGGTTCTTTGCCACGTGCACCCTCAACAATCCATTTTGACAAAGATGCCCAAATCCTCTGCTTGTGAAAACAGTTAAGAACTTGCCATGCTTAGATTTTCCCAAAAGTGCTTACTCTTTGTTCCTAAGTTGAAGTAAGCTTTTGAGCACCATCCACTTTGCTCAGTCCGAAGCATTTTACAGTTCTGTCCTTGATGGCAGCAGAAGCCTAAACTTTGCTTAGCACACTAAAGGTATCTGCAGTGTTGGAAAAGGGCCTGTTTATCCACACACATAGGCAGCAGACACTGAAATCAGAACCCAAATGGTGCCTTGTCAGCACATGAGGTTCAGAATCCATCTCCACTGTGAGACGAATTGTGCTTTTCCTCCATGGGAGGAGAAAAGAAGGGGACTGAAAAAAAAAACCAACAAAACAAACAAAAAAACAACCAAACAGAAAAGGCCAGAGCAGAACTCTGTACCAGGGCTTGAAATGACTGAAAACAGCTAAAACCAAGAAGTCCTCGCCTCAGTAAATACCACCCACAGGAGATCGTTGAGGGCTGCGAGTATCCTTAGCTTTTTGGACCTGGTCATCTAGCAACCTCTATGAAGGAGGAAGTCTTTCTTCACATGTGAATGGAGCCCATCAGTCCTGCAGGAGTTCCTTTCATGTACTTGCCCTGTTATTCCCTTCATGCCCTCCCATCAGCAAGGCTGGGGTATCTGCCAGATGGCACATGGCAGCCTTCCCAGCAGGACTTCCTCTCCTTTACAGGCAAATTGGGAAGTGTCCCAAAGCCACGTCTTCACAATGCTGTCTCGCCCATGCAGACACTGTAGGGGGATTTCAATTTTCTGCATCTAAAACAGACAACATCATGTGACGTTAATCAGACCAACCTGAAACCACAGCAACGTGAACAGAACCTGAATCAGGTGTCTGTTGTCACCCAACTCATTTAGGCAGCCCCAATGAAGATGACTTTAGACCCAACTGGCAGATGGAAAACAGAGGTAGGATGTCAGTTCCTTGACGATCACACCACAGATCAGCAACAGGCAAGAACACACTCCCCATGCCCTCAAAATTCCACACGCTGTGGAATTTGATGATGAGAAGATTGCATATCTCCCATACCTCTTTCTTACGTAGCAGTAGATGATAGCAAGTATCCCACTCGTCAGTATTCCCACACCAATTCCCACAGCAATGTAGCGTTCATAAGAATTGTGTGCATACGAATTTAGTGTTAAATGTTCACACCTCTCACCATTATAACCTGCGAGGCACCTACAAAATAAATATACACCATGCAAACATTATTCAGGACTTCTCATGCTTTGCATTGCAGAAACACGTTAGTTTTCATCAGTCTTAAACTATTTAAAACAAGCCTGAAAGAGGATGGGCTGAATCCAGTGCTCTGTCAGAATGTCTTCATTCCATCAAGACTACCAGTTGCCCCAGTCTATCTAGTTTAAAGCAAGCTCAAGGACTGCAGTCACAGCAGCAAACACAGTCTAAACATACCCTCATCGCAGAGGGTGTGGATGAACAGCACTGTGCTCTGCTGAACCTTAGCTACTAGAAGATCTCCAAAGGCAAAAGCTGCCCAGAAACTTTTAAGGACATCACAGTCCTTATCAGTGTGTAGGCAGCTAAGGAATAAGGGAGATGCAGCTGACATCTTGAAAGATCCTGCCCCCTTCACTGTGCCCTCTGTGAACATCTACTTATTTCTTTACTATTTACTCTAGCACCAGTTGTGATTTGAGTTGCCATCACAGCAGTGACCAATGAAGCTGTAAATTTTCCCACTTCCTTCCTTAGTATCACACTGGCACAGCACTACTACCTTGTTAACAGTCCTGGGCTACCAAAGCACCCAATCATGTGCCAAACTAAGCCTACAAATACTTGACTGGCACTTGAAACTGCTGAAATTCAGTAACCTTACAATAGGAACATGTATCAGACAAAGAAACAATGCTACTGTTGTTATTTTCTATGAAGAATACTTAGAAGATACTTATTCTTTACTTGCATATGGGTTTCCTGAGCTCGCTGTGGAAAGCACAGAGCCCATTGATACAATAGCTGTGGTGTTCTTCAAGGCAAGTCTGCATAAGCTTCATGAGCTTTGGTTGCTCAGTGTAGTCCGCTGTGAAAGGGAAAAAAAGTCATGTTATATTTAGGAAAAAAAATCATTTTAATTCATTTTCACAACTCAAGTTGAACAGATACTGCCTGCAGAAAACAATTAATGCATAGATTTACTGTGGTATGTCTCATGGGCAGATTCAAGCACTGCTAAGCAGAACAAGCCTCTAAGACATTCCAGCATAGGTTTAGAGAAAGAGCAAACTGTAAATAAATTGCTTGCTTTTGAGAAGCAAGTATAAAAATGATTCTGGGAAACTCCTCCAGGGTGACAGCAGCACTATCCAACCTGGAATCCATCAGAAAAACCCTCCCAGGAATATCAGGGGATTAGGACACAATGCGAGCAGGGAATTATTCTCAGTATACTTCCCAGTCTGAATTCAAATGGTTAGCTCTTTTCCCCATCACAAGGCAAACTATTCCATTTCTAACCCTCCTGCCTGCCCACCCTGTAACTGAGCAAGTGATAACTGGTGGGGTTGCTCCCTCCCCCCATTCTCCATGCTCTAGTGTTCCTAGAGTGACCCATCATGCCTGCAAGCACACAAGACTGCCCAGATGGTCTTCCCATGCAAAAGCACTGTCCGCAACTGTTAAAGTTTCTGAATTTACACAAAATAATCTGTGTCCAGGTCAGTGAGTGCACTTCTGCTTTGAAAGCACAAAAAATTAGTACCTCATTCCTACCCATGGTAGTTCAAACGGGAATAAAGGTGAAGTCTAAACTGTTCTTGGACATCTTATGCCCTTGTTACATACCAAGAGAAGAGCACCTGAGCCCAGGAGCACAGAGGATTGCATGAAGCTGTAACACAGACACAGGGATGCAGCACGTGAAAAGAAAGCCCTAAAGCTTCACCATCCAAGCAAGCAGCTGTTTGAACTGGTTTCTCCACCCAGTTACTGAAATCCCTGGTGGGGTGGGGTGGGGTGTCCAAGCAATGTCTTACTGTTTCAGGGGACTGTTTTAGTGACGGCTGAAGGTGATTTCCTAACAGAGTGATGTCAATACAAGCTTTCCATTCTGACTACAAGAAAAATAACATCATGCAGGAAGTTGACGAGGTATGCTCCAAGTGACTACACAATGCTACACCAAGCAGAAACCTTCCTTTCTGACTAAATGCTGAATCAAAGTCTGAAGATAATGCACTGATGGAACCACTGCTATACATCTAAGCCTCTAGCCATCCTATGGGCAACTTGAGATCCTGCAACACATTTTTCTGGAGTTTCCCCCCAAATTGGATTCCATTGGATTCCAGTTTAAATCACCTAATGGCAGGAATCCCCCCATGCACTCAACTAAGCAATTTGTTTCTTCATCCTTTCTGCAGCTTCATCACAGAGCTGAGAAGCAATAGGAAAGAGCTTCTCAGCTCTATGCCTGCGTGTTGGATTGATTCACAACTTCAGGCAAGTGCCCAAAACAGGACTCACAGGGAGCACGATGCTATCAGTGTTCCTCAGATGAACAACACTACTTTCAAAATAGTGCCCTGGGAAACCTGACAGAATCATCAAGCTTCCTGCTGAGAGAACAATAACTCAAATCTGCTTGAGAAAGGACACGTTGGTTTACTACACTTTCTCCTAGCAATCAAGTAACACATGCACTGAAGGGTATGCTGAGACTGAGGCTCCGTCTCTACCATCCAGCAGTGAGCTCTGCGCTACCACAGCCACACTATCCTGATTTAATGAAAGCAGAATGGTGTCTCTGGTCCAGAAAGCCCTGTGCAGGGCAGGCACACCTATAGCCTTGAACCACACACCTTGCAAGGGAAGAAGTTGGCGCTGGCTGCCCACAAGCTCTACTATCAAGATCTGGCTCTTCTCTGCTGCCTCTGGAATGCTGTTGACAAGCTCTGGGGGTGGGCTTCTTGGCCCAGAGCACAACCAGCACAGGACTAGGCCTCGGAGGGACAGATTTAGGGTAGAGAAGACAGCTTTTGTGACAAGTGACAGAGGACACTAAGCTTCTGTCCAGGAAGACTGTACAATGCTCACTGCCCAGGAAAGCACAATAGAAAACAAAGCACATGGTTAACACCACTGCAGGGCTCATCATGCCACAAGGAGATTTAGGATGCAGGAGACTTGCAAAAGCCCATTTTCACTTAGGCCTAATGTACCTGCAGACAAGCTACCAAAGCTTTGCAAGGAAGAGCTTCAGAAAACAGCAACAGCACATTCATGCTCCTCCTGTGACTCCTGAAACAGTTCAGTGCCAGCTCCTCTGAATCACCATTTCAGGACAAAAAGGTCTGAACAGTGCATTATAAAACCACTAACCATGACCGCTCAGCAGGACCCCTCAATATTTCCTGCCACCAAAGGTACTACTCTTCTCCCGAGCCCCGAGAAGACGTCTTCTGCACAAGTTTAGTACTTCACTTGCATCTCTGCCATATGGGGGGAAAAAAAAGCCAAAACAAAACGAGGAAGGTACCAATCTACACGCCAGAGGCACGAAATCCTCAGCCACCTCCACTCTAACTTCCATCAGTCGGATTCACAAGACCAGAACATCTTTCCTCTTCTACCTTATGGCTGCCGAAAGGTGGCAGCCTCCCACCTGCCAATGCCTGGAAGAAACCTTGCCCTGTATAGGTACAAAAAGCCTCTCCCCTGAGTGCCTTTAAAGTTCGTGTGTCATTAGAAACAAAGGTCAGCTTAGAGCAGAACCCTGCCTAGAAAGCGCTGGAGACAAACATCTTGCTGTGCAGGTGACAAACAAACAGTACATTCCTCCCTTGCTGTGAGAGGCAAGAGCTTTGGCCCTTGTGGGCTGCAAGATCAGATATTAAATGCACGCTCACAAATTCTAAGTGCTAATTATTTTGATATTGCAGCAGTACAAATTGCCTCTGAAATAATGATGAGTCTTGAGAAGAAAAAGAATAATTTTTCTAACCCATCCCAGATCATTATGCTAACTCATATCATGTTATCCACCTAGATACTGAATAAGCTGTTGAATAAACACATCCATGTGGCCTTTCATGTCACATGAGGAAAGGAAAGCATGCTGTGTAAGCATTTGACAACTGAGTCATTCAAACAGATACACTTGGCAAGATCTGACATGAAATCAGTACTACAGGTACTTGGTAGGCTGGGCATGCCAAAACTGACAGACCTGCATCAAGACGAGCCAGATATTAAAACCACGACAGCTCAACCTTCAACTACGGTGCATCAGGGAGTAATGGGAGAACCAGAATTGGGATGGAGAAAGGGAAAGGATCAGTCCCATGTGCAAGGCCTCCCTCACAGCCTGTATGAGAGATCCAGCTCACAGCAATGAAGGAATCTTGCTTTTCCCCAAGTAAAATCAAGCCCTTCCCTACTCCTAGCTGCCCATTTTGCTATGAAGGTTCCCCTCCAACCCAAACAGCATCCCAAGATTTTATCCCTGCCATGTCAGCTCCCGGTCAGACATTCTTTTCACTACCTTTTCTTCCCTGACTGATTGCCAAACCTGACATTTCCTAGTTCCAGCACTAGTGACACCATAGACTGTGTAATATAAAATAAGGAAATAGGACATGAGCTTGTAAGTAGGAGGCAAGCGTATTGAGCGGAAATTAATGGTTTTGCCCAAACTACACCTCAGGCCCCAGAGGACTTGCAATCACAACAAACTGCCAGTTCCTCTAGTGAATTCATTTTCTTCGGATCTAGTATTACTGAACCTTGGATATAAACCTTACTAAACACTTAACTTGCACAGGAGATATAAGAAAACTTCAGATACAGCCAGTCTCTCTGGTGACTCTTGAAGCATTTCTTTTCGATTCTCTTTTTGGAAATGGTATTTTCTAACTTTTCAGTGGCTTTGTACAACCTCTACCAAAATATATTTTTAACTATCTGTGTAAACATGTATTTGTATGCTTGGGAGTTTGGTTCTACCTTTGAGGGGAAGGAACACACTCCCAGCTAAAAGCCCTGTTATCTAGTGGACTTGCACAGCCACAGCTAGCCCAAGGGTACATGGGACTACTACAGACACAGCTGTCTACCAATAAAAAGCCTCTTGCTTTGTTAAAACATGACCCTTGACTCCTGCTCTCTAGAAATAATACAAACAGGGTACTGCACTGCACAAGTCACAACGTATTTGTACTTCATTAAATTCCTGTTTGCTGTATGCAGCTCTGGAAGTATCGTGGCACAGACAAATGCACTAAACCAAACCACAGGTCTGATAAATCAGACTACTGCAGTCAAAAATCTACATTACTTCACATACACGTGAGTATATATTAGACACATTTTACATACATATAGATGAAACCCACACATACAGTATATGTATGAATGTATATTGCTGCACTATAACAAATTAGACAAACCCCCCACGACAGTTTGACTTGTCATGAGAAAAATAAGCAACTTAAGGATCTACTAAAAGAAGCTTGCAAGACATCCTGTGCTGACTTACAATTAACAGATGATGATTTGTATGCATGTTTATGTTCTTTGTAGAGAACAAAGACATTATTAAGTCTCATAGTTCAAATCCTTTCCTCCTTTACTGACCTGCCAAAACCTCAGTTCCAGATTGCACAGTTCTCCCAAAGAAATGACATCCCTACTACCTCAAATCACATTCAGAAAGCAGCTTGCAGGATAAACACAGTGCTCTGGTCTCAGGTGCTGGCAAGGAAACAGCTTGAGTTCACATTTCAGTCAGAAAAGAAAAAGAAAGCTAATACTCTGAAAAGGGCTGGGGAAGCTGCAATAGCCAGAAGCAAAACTGCAGCAGAGAAAGAAACTACTGAGTAACAGTAATGAGAGGCATGACTGGAAGTGACGCTTGCTGCATTCTCACTGTGTGTACACAGGTTCACACTGAAGACAGCTAGAAACCAAGCCCTGGTTACACAAGTAACAGAAACAGCCATCAGAAATGCAGATCATCTATCCCAATTTGCCTTAAAATTTCTGCTTCAAATTATAACTGGCTGTGGATAAAGAATCCTTCAGCTGGACAACACTGAGCCTACCCCAGCTGAGGAGCACCTCTTACCTCAGAGAGGATTTTAAGGCTCCATGAAGAAAGCAGCACATCTCAAGAATAAAGCACACAAAAATTTCAAGTGTCCAAGTGACACTTTTTTTAAATGACAGGTTAATAGAGACAATCAAAACAAGAAAGGAGTACCTTCAGCATTGTTTTTTGTCCAGTTATTCCGTAAGTCCGTGCTAAGGGATGAAACAATAACAGCTGACTCTTCACCCAGTGCCCCCATTGCTGTGTAATGCAAATAGATGCTTACTGTAACAGAAAAACTCAGTATATTTATTCAAGGTTCACATCATCCACAAAACATGCACCCACTTACTACACTTCTGATACCATGCAGTAATACAAAAACTATTCATTTCAAACATTCTTGCCTCAAACGGCCCTTTGCCACAGAGAAATTATGATTGTGGGGAAACTATTGGTTGTGAATTTCCAAAACACACATCCATTCTATTCTCCGCTTTATTACCTTACGCAATTTAGAACACAGATAAATGCAATATACTACAATGTTACACCTATTTACCAGTAGCTTCTTTTCATGAGGTCTGCATTATACCCTACGAGTTTAAGTTTCATTCAAGTTTAAAGCCGCTTAAGTAATTCTGCTTTGCAATGCCTTCACATGCTTCCCACCCCTGCTGCTTATTTCAGAAGGAGCCAAGTTTGTTCAACAAAGCCACGCAGCTTATTACACCCAAGAACATACCTTTCAGCAAAATATAGATGAGCATTCCAAATGCCATGGCACGCAGCTGCTTGAAGCACCTTCTCAGCTCCTCTGCCCAGGCAGCTCACTCAGCTTATCTGCGCTCCTGTGTTTTTTCTCACACTTATATGCCATGAAGCGTCATCTGCTGCTCTCACCAATCAAGAAAAAGTGCATCTGGCAACAACTGCAGCCCCTGGGGCAACCACACATTTATTTAGGAAACTACTATTATCTAGCAATGGGATCAGGTTTTCTTTTGAAACCCTGGTTTCCTATTACCCGTGGGCATCATTGTGCATGCAAAGGTACAGTTTTCAAGAGAGATGTGCTATCTGTCAGAGCAGATCAATGAAATACAGCAAAACAGAGGTGAGCAAAATGAAGAATGACGTATTGTAGAAGACGTGATCTTTCTTTCCTGTAGAAATGCAGTCTTGTGTTACTTCCAGGAGGACAGTCAGCATTCAGGATGCTACTCGAGGGCTCAGGGTCTGAGGACCATCCCCTGTTTTGCTTGTGTTCCTTTGCTGGTCCTTCGTGCACTGCATCCAGAAGAGGAACCATGAGAACTACTGCTGATGTTACAAAATGATAAGACACAGAGATAATGGATGATGTTTTCCACTGGTGACTGCAGCGAGAAGCCTTTGCTGACAGGCTCTGGGGAGCCTATGGGGCATGCTGATAGCTCCTCAGCCAGCCTCCCCTGTGCATAACCCTCTGAAGCAGGGCAGGCCACCAGCCCTGCACCAGGCATGGTATGCTGGCTGAAGCTACGCGCAGTTGTGTGAAGCAGGAATAGAAAGCTGATGAAGCACAGGCATAAAGACAGGCAGAAAGGGCAGGTAAGCTGTGGTCTCCTGTAACAGGAGAACCCTTCATTACTCCTGCCACTGCACTGCTATAAAAGCCCATCTCCACCTTTTCAAAGTGGGTATGCATAATGGAAACTATCATACTTTTTACATGAAGTGTTGGCAGGTTTCTGAGACATATCTGTCATACTCATTTCTCACACTAAATGTCTCTTCGCAGGCCCAAATGCTGTCCAGCTTCCTTGGGCACAGGCAGCTGGGAACTAGTAGGACTAGTTGGATCTCCAGAGGTAGAGCCAAACATTCTAGAATCAGCAGCAGCGCCTGGTTCAATAAGGCACACGCACAGCAACAGCCTGACTGACTGAAGGAGAGCTACACACTTCACCCCAACAACAGCTGCTGCAACTGTGAGCTTCAAACAACAAAAACATTTCACATTTTTTGTATTTTACAGACAAAAATCTCCTGATAAACATTCCAATAACTCCAGTCTGCTCAAGTTCTCTCTCTATGCTCCACTCTCCCGAGAGATCTGCAGGATTCAACCTAACCAATTCACATGTTAAGGGAAAAAACACCAGGTAGCTCTGCACATTTTAATTATACCTTCTCCTGCTCATGGACTGCATTCCACGAGGCTTTTCCCCTCCTTTGCTATCCTGAATTGCCGCATGCCTGCACGCTGATGGAGTACAGCCTGCACACAGGAGTGTTTCTGCCTACCTGGACAACCTCTGCTATCAGTCCCAAGCAGGACTAAGGTTCAAGAGTCCTGCTTTCAACACACATCTACACAATAGGAGCTTAATCCGATGTGAATCCACAAGGTGGCTTTGGCATTAGGCAATAGACCTGGGTGTGGTAGGCCCACGAGAAGGCTCCAGTGGATAAGGCTGGCCCTCTGTCCACCACAGGGCGTTCAGGCTTGGACCAGGCCTGACCAGGCCTAGCACATAAGCATGCTTTTTGGGGTGGTTGCTCCTTCTGGATGTTCTTCCAGTGGAGAATGCTCTCATGGATGTGTCTGGCAGCTCTGAACACAGCATGCTGCAGATCAACACCTCAGTCTCACTAGCTCTTGTGTAATGCTAACCCATTCGCAGAGGTGAGAAAATAAAAAGCTTTAGATGCACAATAAACTGTTTGCAAAGCATGAAAGAAGCAGACTTGCCCAACTGAGATAAACAAAATGCCGTAAATTGTTATTCTGCCAAAAAAATGCAGAGATGATTAGAGTTAAATCCAAGGAAAAAACCACTGATCTAGAACAGCAAAGTAAACAGATGAAAAACGTCACGACTGAACACGCAGAAGACATCCATTCACTCCACTACTAACTCACTGATACAAGGGAAAAAAAACAGTCACCTCCAAAAGCACATTAGAATTTCTCACCAAGACTAATGTAAGAGTAAACAAGTTTAATTCCATCTCAGCCAACGCTGGGTTGATCAGTCTGAGTCTTATCTCCACAAGCACCTTGATCCTCCTATCAGTTGTGACTACTGCTCAAATTTAAACCGATAACCAAGTTCCTGCACTCTTGGCACTACACCTTTAGCAATGATTCTGGCAGCCTTTTTGCTCAATGCTGCATACAACAGAACTCTTGGGAAGTCCATCACAAGAATCATCAGCACAGAAGTGATGCTCCATCTTCATTCTTTTATTACAAAGAGAGCATTTATTTTGTTTAATGCAGTATTTTGCCACACCCTCCCTTTTCAAGTTATCTAGAGTCTACTGGCAAACACCTAAAGCTCTTGATAAAAATAAATCAAAGCCATCCCAACTGAGATAAAAACACCAAGATAAAAGTCCAAAGTGGCTCCAATAGGAACTGGGGTAGGCTCTTCACATCAATAGTGCACACAGTTCAAGCGACACCTTCACAGCCACTCCATTCTGACTTCCACATTGCATGAGACTAGTCTACAGCCATCTTGGAACTAAAATTTTCGGCAACAGAAAGGTACTGATCTTAGTATCCCATCTAGCCTTCTCTAAGCAGTAAAACGTTGTAGCCGAAGATTGACAGAGCTGAGCCTTATACAGCAGACTAAAACCAGCCCTTCATGCAGTTTCAGAAACAAAAAGAACAATTAAATGGCTTAAAATTCCAACACAAATATTTCGTTAGGGATAAACTCCAGCTTTTTTCTTCCCCTTCTTCCCCTGCCCCGTTATACATATAATGTACATACATGGCAGTTTTAACTATGATCTGCCTACCTGAAGTCTGATCCCAGCCCAGACAACTATTCAGTTTCTTGTGAAGGGTGAGGGTGTTATGCACCAAAACATTTAGTCAAACAAATCCAGACACGGAAAAAAAATAATGCTGGCCTCCGTTCTAGCTTCTCAGTCATGCATACCTCTTGCAAACGTTCAAGGGCACAATTTCTCCAGCATTCAGGTTCATCTGACAGTTTTAAAACACGTATTGAAGTTTTGTAGTCATGTCAACATTATTGCTGGTCAGCTGAAAGAAAATGTTCAGCCTTTCACTCCTCTCAGATTCAAGATTTCTGCTGCTATCCCTTAAGTGTTAAAAAAAAAAATAATACTTTCAAGACTACAAACTACACCCACTGTGCTTCATGACCTCAGAACCCAAATCATATTTTTAAAACTTATCTAGCATGTTGAAAGTAAGTTTTCATGCTGTTTGATCAAAACTGCAGTTCCAAGTGCTTACAAGACCTTGATACTTGCAACCCATTCCCAAATACACAGGTACATTTGTAATTCATGCTGCTGCTTCATTTTCACACAAGTAATAGATCACCACCACCAGATCTGCACAGGCTACATTCTCCCTTTTAGCTCACAAGTCAGTAGGAGGTTACACAAAGTATTTGAACATCTTGTAAACCATTTGGTTCAGCATGCTTTACATGAAAAAATAAATACAATGTAGAAATAAATATCTTTGTAGTAAAAAATAAACATTTTGTGTATTAATAAATAGAACAACTTGGATTCTTCTTCCAAAGGAGTCCACTTGCTCTAGTAAATGAGCTTTTTGGCAACTATGAGTGTGTTCTTCAGAAGCATTGCAACAGTCATAGGTCCTACCCCTCCCGGCACTGGAGTGATAAAGGCAGCCTTCTTCTTCACTTCTAAGAGAAAAGAGAAAAAAATATTAACTAAAAGAGTTTCCAAACTCTTTTGTTTCTTCAGTTGTCCACAAGCACTTAACTGGCAACAAGTACCAAGGACTGTGACTTGGAAAATACTGGAGAATATGGGAAAAGTGTACAAGAATATGGGACAAATGTAAACCAGACAAGTTTTAATCACAGTTCTCACAGCCAGGGTAGAGACAGGACACCATCAGAACTGGGCTGCAAGGTCATCTTCTTCATCTGAATATTATTACCCAGGGCTAGTTCTGGGGAATGCTTTCACAACCCATTTGAGCTGATCTATCTGCAGCAGACTGCCCTTTTCTCCTGGGACCTTGTGCCCAGACAGATAGAAAATAAACCCCACCCAATTTTTTGGTAAGGGGCAGTTGGTGACTACTGTTTGACTTGACTGACCAGCTAGCCCAAGAAGGCTGGGTGACACGAGACAGGACAATCCCAGGAGGGCAGCAGGGACTTGCACCACCTCCATATGCCAGCTGGGATACTGCACTTTAAATATCCAGGACAGCTATGGAAGGTAGGGACCTGATCCTGGTGCCTCCCCAAACTGTATGTGCTGCTGAGGAGCAGCATGCAGAGCAGGAGTCTGCTCTATCAGAGCCAACAGCAGAGCACCAGCACCAGTTAAGTCTCCTAACAGCCCCTTTCCCCTCCTCTTGCTTGCACCTTCTATCAAAGACATTCCATGATCACAAAAGGGAATTTAAACCACAGAGGAAGAAAGTAGTTTCCTGGTTCATTTGCTTGTCTGTTTCACACTATGGACAGAGAACAAAACCAAGAGTTGTCTGCAAGAGAAATACAGATCCTAGTGGCAAAACTCCCACTGTGACTTCAGCCACAAACACCCAGCTCCTCCAGAGAAGACTTGGGTTTTTTTAACCAGTGTTACTAGGGCGCCTATACCGAACTGGGATTCAGAAGTGCAGATCTTCCTCAAGTCTCCAACAGAAAGAAACTCTTAGAGCTGAATTTGCTCTAATCACGAACATGCCAGACTATCCAAAGTCAGTAAACACCTTGAATGCTTGTGTTAAAAGGTAAATCCATACAGATTATTCAGTTAGCACCTGTGAAGTTAACCTCTTTGGACAAGGAATAAATATAATGCAGCAATAAATCCTGACTTGATATTCTTATCTACTGCACAAAATGCAATCAGCTGAGATTGCGGGTTACTTGCATAGAGAAATTAGATGCAGCTGGCTGGGAATTCAGCACGTAACTAATGAGCATTTATTTGCTAATAACGGTTACTCCAAATGGAATATTATTAACCTGGTTACTACAGAGGGTTCTTCTCAAATGCCACCGTGAGAGGTTTTTTCTGCTTGTTAGCTTGGGGCTTTTTTCCTTGCTTATGAATAATTTCATGGCAACTCATGAACCGCTTTTAAAAAACACTGTATTTGAAAAGGCACACACACATACCCATGAGAACACTGAGCAAGCACAACTTGACACAAGCACATACACTTTCAGTGAAGTCACTACACAAAGCAGAACCTACTACACCTGGCCATGAGAAGAGTACCATAGATGGAAAACTAGGCACCTGGGTTTTGGAACTAAGATGACAATTTGCTCCTGCTTTAAGTGTATTCATTCTGAATTGTATCTGCCACTTTACTGTTGAGAATCATAGAATCACAGAATGGTTTGGGCTGGAAAGGACCTTAAGACCATCCAGTTCCAACCCCCTGCCATGGACAGGGATGCCTCATACTTCTCCAGACTGAACAGCCTCAATTTTCTCAGCCTGCCAATAATACAACATTGTCTCAAAAAAATTAATATTACAAGAGAATTTGAAAAGCTGGATATCAGGTTTTTTTGGACAGAAGAGTTACTAGATTTTGAGGGATAGTAAATGAAATAGAACCTGCTGCCTGAACTCCACAATGCAGGGACCTAACAAAAGCATTTAGGGAAGTTAACGGTGATTATCTCGCTGAACTTAGGCACAAAAGATTAAGCCTCATTGAGGAGAAATGGTAATTACAACTGGGAGGGTTTTAATTACTGAGCTGACAGATACCACCAGATATAGGGTAAAAAGATCTGGAAAGGTCAACAAATTGTTATGTGGTTCTTTTCACATGTAAACTGTAACAAATGAATTCAGCTCTCCTATGAGTTACCCTTACTATTCTCCAACACCAATAATTTGTCTTTTTAATAGTTACATTATTTTGTACTACCTCCCATTTGAGCCTGGTGTTTTTGGTTAGCACAGTTACTCCAAATCCCCAGATTCAGGCCCTAATTATTGAAATTTACCCACATCTGAAGTAAACACAGTAATTAAAGAAAATATCTGGGGCATTTCAAATTGAAATGTTTGTTTCTATGGCAATATTACATACTGCTTTTTGTGGTGTTATCCGAACTACTCCTATCTGACTTACAAAGTGGAACAATCCACAACTGGACCATGCCTTCTAATGAGTATCTTGTACAACATTCATCGCCTCTAGTGTTAGTAACCGTACTCCGCGGTAAACACACAGTGCTATATAGGTTCACAGGTTGCCGGGGAATTTCTCTGCCCACACTCTCTCATTACGAAAATCCCTGTGGGTCAGTGTGGTGGAAGACATGTTTGGTATCAGTTAGCAGAAAACCACCTGGACAGCTTATTCCCAAAAGCTGATCCAGATTTTTCAATGCACAAAGAGGTGCCTGTGTTGGGGAAACTATCATCTGATAAGCTGCCATTGGTAAGAGCAAATATAGATATGGTGAGCGCAATTTTCCAAGCTGAATGCCAGTGACAAAGAGGGAAAAATAACTTGGTCCTCAAAAATGTGACTGGATTTTTTCCTCATCAAGTGTAGCACAGCTTCCAGGTGTGACAGATCTCCTGTCAGTTCGTTCAGAAGGTCTTATTCCTGCTTCTCAGCAATGGTCTAACTTTACCCCCAGGTTTAACTCCAATTTCTGGAGCTGCCTGCCCTTGTCCCAGGCATTTCTCTGCCCATCTGGAAAATGTTGGCATGCAAATCTGGTGCCTCTGGGGGGAGGAGCTGCTGTTTTGCAGCTTCTGTAGAACCTTAAAATCTTCCTTTGATTCTTCACAAGAAATGAAATGTAGATTGTTTCCTTGAAAAACAGGATCCACTGCTTTGGAAACAGCCCTTCATTCCTAGGTTCCTTTAAAGCTAAGGACATCAGACACCTAACAGGGTTAATCACACAAACCAAGGGCAAGTCTCAACCTGACGGTAGTTCTGGGTCTTGTGCATCTGCATTAAGTGATGCAGAGTAATTCCTGCCTAAGCACTGTTTCCACACAGCTTTATTAGCCCCCGTAAAGCTACTCTGGATTGCTGCATCCCTGCACTACTGCAGAAGTGCAAAATCATGTGCTCAGCAATCACAGTGGATACCCCATGTTCTGCTCTTCACATTCTGGGATTCTTCACACTGCACACCACGGGATGCCAACTGGCTGGGATCTACTCCATTTCACATTAGTGCCTTCTTTTTCATGTTATTCCTGTTCCCCTTACTGCAGCTATTTTAACAGCAATATAAAGAAAAAAATCAAGAAAATCTGGTGCAGTACTGTAACTCTAACAGCATGTGCATCTTCCCTTCTCCTCTAAAAGCCAAGCAGCACAGGCATCTTTGGCAGAAAAATACAGTGCAAAATTATGCACAACAGCTTCTTTGCAATCAGGTTATTACCAGATAGATGGAACATTGCTGGAGTCTTGGGACAATAAGCAGTGGCAGCAGAAATGCAAGAGATTCAAGGTTGATTACTTAAAAGCCTGCATGACATACCTTTCTATGGAAAAGCATCTACACTTGCCCATCCAGCAGTTTACCAGCACCACCCAGTCTGTCCTTCTGGGGGTCCCAGCCTTATGCTAACTTTCTGATTAATTTATTGCACTCATGGAGCAAAACAAAAGGCAAAGCTTACCCTGACTTTTGCAGAGCAGCAATGTGGTGACAAGATTACACAGCCTGGCCTCTTATTAACTACAAAATGAATACCAGATCTTCAAAATCAACTGAGAAATTAACTAACAGAAGCTACAGCAAAAGCAGCTGGAACATCCAGGGTTTATTTTCAAACCCACTATTTGGAAAAGCTGCACAGAGACAGAATTTGGAAAGGATTCAATAATCTGAAGAGGAGCTACAGCCTGGAAGGTAACACAATGAACGCAAAGCGGCAGCAAACAACCATCAGGAGCGACTCCTGTCACTCAGCTGGAGTTTCCCACACACTGTAGCTAAGTTTCAACTACAGGACCACCATTTCCATGGAGGAACTGGACTGCAAGATTATTACAGTCAATCTCTTAAACTGCACGAACAAGCTGCAAGCAACTTGTCAACTTGCCTGATAACTTTGTGGTCATTAGTCCTGTTGCTGATGAGGACAGGATACATTTCCTTGATTCTCATTCCACTGGTTCTTTCTGGTACACTTGGTCTAGCCAGGAGCAGTATGTTAATGTGGTCCATTCCCCACGTTCACAGTATTAATTTCTCTGGTTTCCCTGCAGTCACTGTGGACAATTATCCTTTATTGAAAGAAAATTCTAAATATGCACCCACCGCCCCATACCGTATCAACCATTTATTTAGGCACTTTGCCATTCAGTACTTGAGTACCTCCTGCTCCTGGTGGCACCCATTTCCCAGCATCAATTTCAAATGGCCTAGGCTGTGCAAAACAGATGAGCTGAGAGATCCATTCTCATTTATAAACCCCACCACTGACACATCACTTACGAAGCTCTTGCATAAAGGGTTTCTTTTCCATATAGACATACAATAGAGACTCAAACCCCAGCATTACTGACTGCTTGTCATAGATATGGGAGGAATCATGAGGAAATACAGGCAGCATTTAAAGCAAACCCCACGTGAGTTCTGGACACTTCAGTTTCAGGGGCATTTCCAGTTCCAGTCTCAAAGGTTAGCTACTACACTGGCATGTTATTACCCTGCTCTACCAGCCACTCCTGCAAATGGTGCTCCACCCAAAAAAGCCATTCCAGTTAAATGCTCTGTGTAAGTTGTCGCTCTATCTCATGTTCCTGGTCCTTGCAGCCCTCCCCTCCCCCCACCCACCCCCCCAGCATTACTGCTGTGGCAACAAAGGCCTTATAAACAAGGGCCAAGTACTCCCACACACATGGTACCCTGTTTCCAGAAACATGTCCCCCTTCCCGAGACTGAAACTTGCTGTCCCGAAGTAACTAAAATGGCACTGGCAATCACCTAAGGATGCTACTGCTTTTTCTCCTCCCTGTCACTTCACCCTCCCTTCCTGTGGCTCCCAAAAGCTACAGAAGTCCCCCTCCCTTGGGTACAGATTTTGGCAAATTCTTAACATACAGACGGGTACACAATGTGCTGTGCTGGTTATATACAGATAGATGCACACACAGGTGAAGAGAGGCCAGCAATATTGGGGTAGGTACCTCAGCACTCTGCAGCTGACCTCCACATGCACAGTGTTTTCCTGTCTTGTTCTTTTTGATACCTGGAAACTGCTCAGTGAACTACTGTGGAGAAAAGAAAAAAAATGCCTTTCTTGGTGCAGACACAGTTTGGACTGCCAAACAAAAAGAGGACATATGGGGATGGAGGAAATCACAGATACAGTTTAAAGATACTGTATAACACAGCCTGGGATTTTTGCCCCAAATACACCATTAAGTCTGACAAGCACAGAGGTACCCAGTTAAATCTCTGCTCTCCGCATGCCACATTTCCCTAAAGAAGGGGATGATGAGACAACAGATATTGGTGGGCTACATGATCCAGTGATGCATATCATGTCAGCCAGGTATGTACCTGGCCTTAACCAGGTACATACAAAAACCACTTCCACTGGGGCTTAAATGCAAACTCAGTCAAGCGATCAGACAGAGGAAAAGGACGAAACAATTTACTACATTAATATATTAGCTTGTTCCATTTTCTCATTGCCAAATCAAATGCTTGGTAAGGGTGATTTACTTGTATGTAGAACTTTGTATTTGTATGTACTTTGTATGTAGAACTGCATATACTTGATGGGGTTTTTTTGTTGTTGGAGATTTACTGAAACTTTCACCGATACCAATGAACCAACAACAATTTCCCTTTGGCAATGAACAGTGAAATGATACCTGCAACTGTAGTGGCATAATCCAAGCTGAAGTTCCTCCCTCCTTGTTGGATCTTCCCTCCCCCCAAGTAAAATCCTGAGAACAACCCACAGCAGACATGATGAGACATATACACTGCATTGCTGAAACTCTGAATCACAGCCTTGTCACTGAATCTACACCTATATTGCATTAAGAAGGTCTCATGTTTAAAGAAAGACAAACAAAAAGGATAAAACTACATGTTTCTCAAAGGTTAGTGCATTTTTCCTCCCATACCTACTAAGCAAACAAAAAAAAAATCCTGAAAGTTCTCTGTACTTCAGTTCTGAAAACAGAAGATACATCTTTTTACTTGTGATAGTACAACCAGGATAACAAAACAAAACAATAATTTCAAATTGTACTCCAAAAGTATTTTCCTACTGTAACTATTGTAGAGACAAGTTACACACTTCCAAATGCATGCCAAGACAATCCCTTAGCTACACTCATGCAGGTAATTCCATTGACTTTAACAGACAAGTATCATGTGTGATGAGTAAAAAAAAAAAGCAGGAACTGAGGGAGTGAGGTAATTACAAACACATACAGCTGGCTAGCAACATTTTGAATATAATTAAGCTTTGAGACATTATGCCAGCCAAGATGTTAATAACCATAAAAAAAACCCCTGTGGGTGATTTTCATACTTATCAAAATAAGGAACTGTTGAGACCCATTAATAACGTGGGTAAATGCTGTCTAAGCTTCCCACACTCAACTCTGCCAGTAAGCTTTAATTTTCAACTGCAGCAGTCCTGCTATTCCAGTCTGGAGCTCCTCCAGAGCAGAGATATTTAATTGCATTACACTCTGAACTTGCTGGGCCACACATGAAACAAAAAGATCAATATGTAACACCATCACCATTTTTTATCTGTTAGGCTTGCTTGGACCAGTATTTTCAACAGCTTCAGATGAACCCATATTAAACCTTAGCATAAAGGACACTTCTAAAACAGAAGTTAACGTTTTCATAAACAAGTGCAGAGTGAGAGCGTACGAGGAGGCTTGAGAAGCCACAGTATGATAAAATATTTGCTATGAACAGTGGGAGACCCATTGCTGGAGAAAAAGCAGAAACTGTTTTTCTTGCTTACTCTTGAAACATTTCAGACTAACAAAGGATTGAAGAAACCTGGAGACAAGTATCTGTCACCATACTACCCTAAGAGCTCATCTGCATCTCCTGAAGGTTGCTAGTATGTGTACTTCTGTTCAATAACAGCATCTCTTAAGAGAAGATGTATGAACACAGTTTGCTCTCTTATCTAAGTAAATAAACTAGAAAAACTCCTGCAAGCATCATCTCATTTGAGACACTGGCTATTCCAAGTATTTACCGCGAATGAATCTCACAAACTTCAATCTATTTATCCAACTGGTTTGTATAAAGAGTGTTTCACTGACCTTCAAAGTCCACATCCCCAACTAGCTTAGTCTTTCCTGTAAGAGGGTCATGGATATGGTTGATGCCTACATCAATCACAGCCGCACCTTCTTTGACCATGTCAGCTGTAATCAACTTTGGGATACCTGGAATCATCAAGATGAATTTGATTAACATGGCTGGGCAACTTCAGGTCATCAGTTTAAATTACATCAAGGGCTGTGCATGCTTGTGTATGTGTACACAAAAAAGGTTATTCTTTTACTTGAATGTTTCTTGATACATCACACACAGGAAACAATAATCCCTCAGTTTCACACAGTTTATAATTATGAGAATAAAAGGTGGTATCTCTCATTTTTACTAAACATTTTCAGCTAAGCCTGCAGTCACAAACATATTCACATGATCTCAATGAAGCAGTTAATTGCTGGTTTGCAGCAGTAAGTCCCTTTCATAGCATTTCCAAAGAAAAGCTGGGCCATAAAGATGCTCTGTGAGCCACAAGAAGTCTTTAATATAGTAATGTCACAGGCCTGCTGATCCAAAGTGTTGCCAACTGCTGAAGTAAGCCCTGTACGTTACTTCCATGGCTTTTTGCTTCTTGTATTATCTGTATTGGATTTATGTTACACTTCTCCAATTTCTCATATACTTGTTACCTCCACATTTCAACCAGTCACTTAAATAGTGAACATGAACGACATGAAAATACACTACTACAAAAACCAAAATAAATGCTAGCATGACAAGAGACTTCGATCTACCCTGCCATCTTATTTTTGACTCCCATCATCTAGAAACAACAGACAGGTGTCCTGGGCTCAGCTGTAGCAGTTATTTTTCTCCTTCCTAATAGCTGGCGCAGCACTGCATTTTTGACTTTAGTCAGAGAACAAGGCTGATAACACGTCAATTTCTTAGTTGTTGCTAAGTAATGCTTACTCTGATCAAGGACTTTCCACTCTCTTATACTCTGCCAGTGAGGAAAGCTGGGAGGAAGCAGAGACAGGACATCAGATCCAAACTAGTTAAAGGGGTATTCCATACCACAGTCACGTCCAGTACAGAAACTGGAAGAAGTCACCCAGAAGGCCCAGATCACTGCTTGGTTCAGGCTATGTATCGGTTGGCGTGTGGTGAGCAACTGCATTGTGCATCACTTCTGTTTACTGTTTTCCCTTTCCCCTGTTAGTTTTATATTCTCTTCCCTTGATATTTCCATTATTATTACTGGTAGAAGCAGTAGTAGTTTTGTATTATACCTTAGTTACTGGACTGTTCTTATCTCAACCCATGGGATTTACATTCTTTCAATTTTCTTCCCCATCCCTCCAGGAGCAGGAGGGAGGAAGGGGGGGAGCAAGCGAGCGGCTGTATGGTTCTGAATTACCATCTGGGTTTAAACCACAACAGGCAACAGGAAAAAATAAAATGGTCATTTTAGATTTACCCAAAATAAACAGCATCAGATCAATCTGTAGGAGAAGCAACTGCTTTCCAAGCAAAACTTTCTCCACCTGATCCTCTCATGAGCTAGAAAGAAAAAAACAGCCTGGCCTCAGCACTACACCCCTTCTTCACCTCTCAGGTGACATCTATTACACACAAAATCTAACCTAGGTCCTACCAAACAGGGTGGCAAACCACCATTTTGTAAGGCAGTAGTCCTGGACAATAAATGCCTTCCACATTGTGAAGAACACTGCCGCACTGGATTTCAAACTGCAGGTTTGAAAATTCACTTTGAGGAGATTAATCTCATCCAGCTTTCTAGAGGTAAGACTTGCTTGGCATGCCAACAGCTCCTCTTGATGCACAGAAAAGACCTCCCTTTCAAGAACAATAGTTCAGTAGGCTCAGAGTAGCTCAGAGCCATTTTAACTACAAAAAAGGCTATCTTACAACTAATGTACTAGTGCTGCTTTATCAACAGGAGCATTGTGTGATCACACACCTAAAAGTTTCTGCCTGGACAGTCACAACAAATGAAGCCTCTCCTGGAACATTTAGGCAAAGCAGCATCTGAGACTGAAGTCACTGCATGCTATCAGAGAGCCAAGAACATCAATCCCTTACACATCATTTGCATTAGCCTATGGTACCTTAATTACAACAGTGGTACTCTTTCCTCTGTATCCACTTTAAATAACATCTGGAATTTCCTTCCTACCATGTGACCTCCAACTTGAAGTGATGGGAAACTCCAGCTTTGAAATTACAAATCCCTTTGCTTCTTGAACAATTCCATCGGTTCTGTGTTTTGTGAGGAGTGTTCATCCTAGTAATAGAGTATCTCCAAAGGGAGAATCTAAGCTCCCCTCTCTCCACCAAAGCAGCCTTCTCTCAAGTAGAGAGAAATAAAAAAGGAAAACAGAGCAAATCCATCTGGTTTGAGACTAGTTTTATTGGAGGCAAGCACTGGTATACAAGAGCTTTGGCTTCATCTGAAGTGCTGAATGACAGCCAGTTAGTCACTGAGATACAGGGAACACAAGAATCTTCTCTGCTCTCGATTTCTCACTCCCCCATAGGACACAAGCTTGAAACTCTGCTTCTAATGTTGGGCAAGCCAAGACCTCAAATTCTTTCCTATGCCACCTGATAACATCTGGCTATGTCTACTTCATCACACTCTTATGCAATCCACTGCAAGCTGGCTGTTAATTGGATAATGCCTCAGCCTTATGGGGGTAAATGATCTACGCGTGATAGGGATAGAAGCACATTAACAGCTGCACAGTTACACCCTTTGTAAAATGGTTTGATAATAGGCCAAATACTTAATAGCAACAAATGAACTAACCTCCAAACCAAATGAGCAGATCTATTTATTTAAGCCTACTTTACATACCAAGTAGGAAGAGATAAGCATTAGAGCAGCTATTCCTAAAATGCACTGACTGAAGAATGTGGGAAAATCTCTCATTGATACCTTCTGTAGAAAATTATCAACCACATTTTACACAGAAGAGAAACAACGCTGGGAAGGAATAATCTAAATGGATAATTACAATCAAAGCAGGCAGGAAAAGTGGGGCTCCGGTTTTCCTAGGGGCGTATGAGAGAAAACACATGAAGATGGATATTCTCAAACTCCAGAACAATAAAAGCAGCCCCTGACTTGAAGTGTTAGGAAAGCCATGAAATGCAAATGAACAGAAAACTCCTCAGAGAGAGTACATCAGAATGAAGAGACTCCCTGCAACAAGTCACCAACAAGGAGTGAGAATGCAGATGACTCTGCTGAAATTACTCCATGGGAAGAAGAGAAAAAGAATACAAATCTTGCACTTACATGTAGACATGCATAAAAGGCTGTTTTCCATGTGCACACCTTGCACAATGGCCTATGACAGCAGCTCTTCCTATCTGGCAGGGTACAAGCTAGCTTTTTTGCAACACTCACTGAACAGGTCACACATTTCCAGGCAATGCATGCTCCTGAAGCTATGATCTGCACAATTCTCAAGTACCAAGAGGAACCCTGGAGAGATTCCAACTTCCTAAAGCATAATCTTCCACAGCACATCCACTGGAATAGGGCTTCATGCTGTTTGCACAACCTAGCTGTACGTTTTTGCATCATTCTAAGTATATCTCAGGCTGTGTAATGACTGTTGTATCATGCTCCTGTTACAAGTGACACAAGGAAAATACAAAACAAACACATACAGTACTGGACCCTTTAACTGCAAATGTAACTGATGGCAAACTGTTCAGTGTAAAAATCAGAAGTGATGACAAAATTTGAAGTGGTGAATTTGGATTACTAGTTGTTGTGGTTTAAGCCCAGCCGGCAACACAGAACCACGCAGCCGCTCACTCACTCCCCCCCACCTTCCTCAACTAGCTCCCAGAGGGATGGGGAGGAGAATCAAAGAATGTAACTCCCACAGGTTGAGATAAGAACAGTCTTATATTTAAGACTGTTATATACCTTATATACTAAGGTATAACACAAACCACTGCTGCTACCACCAATAATAATAAAGGTAAGGGAAATAACAAGGGAAGAGAATACAACCACTCACCACCAGCCAACCGATACCCAGCCTGACCCGAGCAGCGATCTAACCCTTCCAGGTAACTGCCCCCAGTTTATATACTGGCCATGATGTGCTGTGGTATGGAATACCTCTTTGGTTAGTTTG
>WYDI02027251.1:0-31217 GCA_009867235.2 Psittacus erithacus | reverse complement strand
AGTTAGAAACACAGTGCTGCACCAGCCACTAAGAAGGAGAAAAAATGACTGCTACTGCTGAACCCATGACAGTTACACACTGTGGAATTTCTTTATGCTAACTGGTGGAAATCAGGAGCTGTTCCAATGAAATCAATAGTTGCACAATTGCAAAATTGGTTAGTGATCACCGTCTGGCTGAGTAGACCTACGGTATTAATCAGTTTTAAAAATCTGGTCCCTAAGTACTTAATTCCTAGGAAACAGCACAATGTGACATGACAAGGATCCTATTTAGAGACACACACTCTGCAGATCAAAGCAGGAACTACTGGAAATGCTTTCTGAAGGTATGTGTAACTATAAAATTTTTTGAGTGGCTGCCAGTATTTTGTAATCAGTGTTGTAAAGTTTTGTGATACTCTTGATGTCTGCAGATGTTATGTGGCCCGTGGCATAGAGCTGATGTTCTGAATTACCAATTATATACCTAATGGAGCCCTGAGAACTAACTCCTGCCCTCCTCTGGGTACTGGGGCAGTCTTTAAATGCCAGCAAAGGACTGATGCTATAAATAAAACTCTGTCTCCATAGCGACAGGCAGTTCAGTGCTCAGCTTTCAACACTTTAAAAAGGTAATTACTGTCTTTTTTCTTTATATTTTTCTATTCTTGGTTTATAACAGCAGTAATAACCTCCTGAGTTGGGCATTTCCTGGCAATTAATGACTGACAGTGTTAAGAACACTTGGCTTTACCTCAAGCTCTCAAATCCTCCAGCCAGTCATTAACTGCCAGGAAATGCCCTTCCCCAGAGTCATTATTGCTTAATCATGTAAACCTGGATTAGAAATTTAATTAGATGACTTTAACATTCTCTTATTCTCTCCTCACTTTCTTCCCCCAGGTCCCAAGCATCAGTATTTGCCACAGCTGCTAGTTGGCATGGCTGGTGTTTGCTCCAAAATAGTGCCAGTATAGTAAATGCTACACAGAGTCTCTGTAAAGCAAGACTGATGCTCTTTTTAGCCCTTGGTCGATGGAATTTATCTGCGCACCTATTTGTAAAGAATATATTAGATTAGGTTGAAAAGGACCTCTAAGTTCTGTCTAGTACTGCTTTTAGGTAGTGACCAAGAAGGGTTCCTTTTGGCAACTGGATGCCTCTCCTGTCTGATGAATGGAGGAAAGATTGTGATGGAGGGCTCATAATCTCTGCTTTAGCTTCCTGACTCCAACTATACTGCTTGAAGCAAGAGCGTTCCAGATATCGCTACATTTTGTCCCATTTCTCTTAAAAGCCCAAGTGTATAACTACTATAGGCAAATGTTTAAAAGCAGGGGTAGTACCTCTGGCCCATTTTTAACCAGACAACCCTTGAAGTTGCTCTCACAGGTCAATTTCCTTTATGTGGCCAAGATTTATCTAAATAATAGCTAATGCAGCATCCAATCACAGGTACCAAATAAAACAGTTCCTCCCTATTTAACATGCCATCTTTTTAATTCATTGTTCTTAATGAAAATTTTCTGCTTATCCCAATTACTGTAGTACTGAGCCCATCATGCTACAGTCACACAGGCTTCCAGGAAGGCATTACTTCCATAGCTTCTGTGCCACTGACTGGATACTTGCAGCACATTGTTATCACCATGATCAGCTTCTCATCAGTACTTTAATAACATCACCTATCTATCCCTTCTGACTTTAGTCCTAGAAGCTTTGTTTGGTCTCTAAACAAAAATAACAACTAATGTTTACCATTCCTTTGTCTTTGAATTAACTAGTAGCCAACCCCTAAAATTTGTACTTGTGATTCTGGGAGATCTCCCAAACTATTAATTTGCTTTTGACTTCCTGTGCAGGCTGTAAAGCACCATTAAATGACTTTGTGTCTCTGACACTCCATACAGCTCTAACTTCTCACATACTTCATGAAGTGCTTCAGTGTTAATTGATTTAATGTACAAAGGGCATATAATTTGGACCTAAAGGGTGCTTTCTATGAAGTCTTATACATTGCAGCACTGGTACAAAATGTGACTTCTTGATGTATAAGTCATGTTCTAATAAACAGAGAAGCAGCAATAATGTGGACATGAAAAGTAATTATTATATTACTGAATCATCTCTTTAATTTGAAGTCCTCCTGAAAAAGTACACTAAGCCTGACTGCAGCCACCATCAATCCCCAGTAAAAACAAAAGCACAAGTGTCTTTTGAAAGGCCTTTAGTTTGAAGTATTCCATTCATTGCTACTGTGAATATTAAAAAAAAACCCAACCAAAAATAAAGGCAAAATCCCCACACAAATTAAAAGCTTCTAAACCCAATACAAAATAATATTATTTTTTAAAACGTTTTCCTCTTTTTTAAAAGTTTACAATTTTATAGAAAAATCCATTGCAATCCATATCCATTACAAAGGTAAATGACGGATGGTGGAGCCAAAGTATTTACATATAACTTTAATTGAGCTATTAAAGTATAATATTTCTTTTTGTGAAGCATATTATATGAACTGAGGTATGTGCATTTGTATCATGAAACTTTTTTGGTGGTAATTAACTAACTAAAAAAAGCTGAAGCTAGCCTGTTGTGCAGGTGAAAGAGGCTTTTGCTCCCCTGATAAAAGAGGTAGACAATGTAACTGATATCCATTTGCCTTTTTAAAGGCACACTAAAAGTGAAAAAGGAGGTGTAGGGTGGAGTTTCAGACCTTTACTTGCATGCTAGTGTTAAAAATGGGGCAGGTACACCAAGCTGAGTACTTGCTGTTTGTGGTGGTCTTGTTTTGCTTTCTTTTCCCTGCACACTCTTGCTTTCCTCTATACTTGCTCTGCAAAGCTGTACGACTGTGCTTGGGAAGGATCCCATTCGTTTCAGTAGCACTGCAGGCACACAAAGCCAGGGACTCCCAGCTCAGCTACTTCTGGGAAAGTAACGCAGAAAATAAAAGCGGCTTTAAGGCAGGTTTTAAGGAATTCACCTGTGATGATGGTGAATTAGTTCAATCTATGTTATGAAGTTAAAATATATGACAAGATTAAAGAAGCATTCCCTCCTTTCCTAAGATAGGGTGAACCAGAGGATGGAACTAAAATCTGGAACATGATAGACCCTTGTTCACATCTTGTCTCTGCTGTTGACCTGAGGCTTCAGGTTTGTGCCTCACTTTCCCAAAGATGTAATTACACTTGCTCCCTGTGTAACAATGATGTTGGTATATACCGATAAAAAGCATTAAATAAACTTTAGGGTTTATTATATTGAGCCTCCAAGGGAGTGTGTCCAATCTTTAGCACACTATGGACAGTCAGTTATTTTTATGATTCACATTCAGATTCAAATTTAATTGCAGAAATCTCATCAACTCAGTGGAGGTAATAAGGCAGAAAAACCCACACTTAGTTCACACGCCAAAAATAGATGCTCTTCTGTTGGGAAGCCTCATAATCTGCAATAGCTGAAGAGCTGACACCTCAGAAATACAAGTTTAAAACCCCCACAGCTGTTAATTTCATTGCAACAGTGTGTATTTTGCAATTTGATAGTTTGCTAAAGCATCAACACAAAAATGTGAAGTAACACTTTCTCATATTTGCCTTCTATGTAAGTTATCTTAGTTATTAAAGAAAATATAAACCCCTGCACTTTAAATAGTGTATTTTGTGAAGGTTGAATGACTAAAACTGTTCAGTAAACAAAAGGAAACTTAGCAGTTAATACTAACAGGTCATTACCAAGCATATCAGAGTAAGCAGACAAATTCAGTTGCTGGTGAGATTGTTAGTCTAACTTGCCACTTCAGAATTTAGAGTACACATTAAAGACTAGGGGGAAAAGAAATAGCTCTGAAAGGTATTACAGAAAATGAAGATTTGTTGATGTCTAACATTTACAGAAAAATTAATAAATATTTAAAAATAGTTTTGTTTTCTATGGTGAAAGGCTGCTTTTCTTCCTCTTCTCAGGACAGGTTTTGAGCTCAATGGGAGCAAAGAGCTGTTGATTTAGCAAGGATTACAAGCCTGATCTTCACATTATACAACAGAATATATCCACCTCAGGAATCACTTCAGCCTCTCGCTTTTTGGGAGACTCAGCGGTGAATCAAAAGGCTATTAACTGCTGTAATTTATATAATCTACTGCTCTTGTGTAGCAAAAATATGCATTCAGCTAAGACTATTTAAGCATTTCTTTGCACAGAGGAGTATTATCAGCATATCTTATATTGCTTTAGCTGAGCTGATATTGCTCCAATTGAGTGCATTCATGCTGTTGTGTCGATGTCCACACAGCATTATACTATGATCTTTTCACTGCAGACAAGGTGTCTAAGCCTTGCTGGCATTGTTTGGAGTTCATTGTGTCGTAGATAGTTTTAATGATGTACATTGGAATACCTCTCAGCCTCTGAAGGAGCTGTGGTTTCAGTGGCCACTTTCTAATCTAAATTCACTTGGAATGTCATTCTATTTCCAAGTTATTCCTCCCTTGCATGGTTGAAACACAGAAGAGCATAATACTTGTCTTTTATCTAACAAGCTGCTTCATCAGAAGGCTGCAGTGTTCATGGATAGCCTTATTTCTCAACCAGTCTTTAGATTCTGATAGTTTTGGGGAGTAGATTTACAGCTGGATAAAACAAAGTAATCCATGATGTGAGACTCTCTTTATGTTGCAATCTAGCTGAAGAGGCACAGAGAAGTTTCCCTGCACAAAGCCCTTGGTAGACTTTCTGGGGTAGTGCTGACACCCTTTAAATTTTTATGCAGCTTTCATTTCTTTGATGTTTGATGTCCATTACTGAGAGGCCCAGATGCAGCCACAAAGTATGTGCAGAAGCTATGAAGCCAGGTTTCATACCCTCTGCATCAAGTAACCCAGAGTACATGTTCCTCATGTGTGGAGCTAACCAGGAAGCAGGGAAGGGACCTGAGACAGCCTCTTTAGCTTTGTTGATCAATTGCTGCCTTATGCAGTATACAGAAGAAAATTGGGAAAATATTTTATGGGATCTTCTTTTTTTAAATTAGGTAACACTGAGAAAAATTTTCTTTGCTCTTTTTTTCACTAGATAAGAGTGGAAAGATTTCTATAGCAGTTTCTATGTGGGGTTTATCACATTTTCTTGGAAATGTTATTTGGTTTGTAGCTTTAGGGGGGGTGTTTAAACCTCTAATTCTTGCAAAGCAGGTAACACAGACATGGACTTTACAGTTTAAGCATCACGTTAAACTGCCACAAAAGACTTCAGGGATAATACTGATCTCCAGGTCTCTGAAATAAAAGAAAGCTTCCTATTTGTTGCACTTCCTTTCAGCATGAAGGAAATTTTCTGTAAAATTCAAGTTGTGTCAAGAATGAATGGAACATTGCATGAGGCCCATGCATAGGAGCCAAACTCAGTGTGAAGGAACAGCATGTAAGCAGGGCTGTATGTTCTGAAAGGCAGGCAGTGAGGGATAAGAGTAATGTCATGAATAGTGAAGGGGCAGGAATGAGCCAGCTGATTAAACTGATAGGAGCCAAACAGTGCGGTGGAGCCTTTGATGAGTGTCAGAGGTCATCTCTATACAGTTCCCCAAGTCCCCAGGACACACAACCTTGCTGACCTAGTCACTAGATCAGACAAGAGCGTTGAGACTTCATCAGCAAACAACAACCTAACAGATTTAGATAACTGATAGACTACTAAGCAAATGCTGTAAAAAGGAGTGAAAGAGAAGCAGCTTGTCAAGGAGGAAAAACTGGGTGAGAGAAGGGAAGAAATTGTTCAGAAAATATCTACTTCTATGTCTAACCAGCAGTACAGGGATGTCTGAAAGACTCAGAATAAACACCATTGTCATAAATTGGTGAAGTCTCCATTCATGTTAATTCTTCATCTGCCAAAGAATTTATGGAATTTTAAGTATTTCTTTAGCTGTCAGGGAGGTTTCAGTATTTACATACCCTTTTAGAATGAATGAGGTATCAATCTAAAAATACAGTTAGCTGCACTGTAGGCAGTCTTCCACCCTTTTATCCTCATTTTGTAGGGCTTCTTTGCTTTGTGCCTCACAGCATGGAGCAAAAGAGACAGAGTCTACCTCTAACCAGATGTTATGAGAGATGCTAGATTAGTTTGCTAAAGCAGTATATCTAATAATATAGCACTGTGCCAAGCTGCCAAGATCCACCTCTCAGAATGATTAGCTATTTTGAACCCAAAATAACACTGATGTGGCTACACTGTTTTTTGTTATGATGCTTATGCATAGCATAAACAGTCCTTGAGTAACCTTGGCATCTGTGGCTTCTCACATGTTTATGCAACAGTCAGTGTTTAGGCCAGTTTTGATATGACCACAAGAATAAATATATATCATATGAAAATCTCACAGTAGTAAAAAAGTGATAGAAAAGGAATAACAACTTATTTGTGTTTTAGGAGCCATCTGATATAGTTTATTGAGGTGTACTGTGTATAAATAAGTGTCAAGGTCTGCGTGACACATCCTAGGACACCTGAGATATTCACATGAGGCTGGCAAATATGACACAGAATCTGTGTGAGACCCACATCCTTCTGGAAGGGTGACTGAAGGCCAGAAAAGATGCTCCGTGTCATCTTAGATGCTATTAGAAGCCTGTTTGAGGTAACCCAGTCACTGGAGCAGGAAGGATGTCTGTGTCTTTTCTTCAATATCGTGTTGCCAGCACAACAGAGAGCAGAAGATCCATTCAGGTGGCATGATCTACATCTCTCTCCCTTGCGACTTGACATGCGGCAAACCAGATGTGAGCTGGAAGCCATTTAGACAAGTTTGGATCTTGCTGAAAGATAATGTAATGTTGAAAAGCAGGACTTATTTGCTTGGGCACAGTACTGAGCTAACACATCTAAATGGCTTCCAGAGTACAGCTGGCTCACTGGGAAGTCTAGCTGGCAATTGTTTGCACATGGCAATGTGGTTCGACCCTGAGAGGAAAGGATCAGTCCGGGCTCTTCGTCACCTTGTGCACTGCCATCATAATTGGTAACTGAGTTCAAGCGGCAGATTGTGGCCATGAGAGAGCCAGGAAGAACTGGACTTGCAAAAACTCAGCTGGAGTTTGTAAAGGGTTGGTAGCAAGAAAGTAAAAATCCTTATGTATAAATGGCTAAAATAGGCATGTGGAAAGAAAATGAATGGGATCTTTTTTACATTTGGTCTTTATGAGATACCATGCAAGAGGAAAATTTGAAAAGTCTTATAAGTGAAATTAAACTGTACAGATGAGATACAGAAGTTACCCTGCTCAGTCCTTCCATTCACCATCACAGATAAAGCAATTTTTCAGAAGCTTATGTGGTGTGTTTAGTTAAACAAATTTCCTTAGACACATGATGGACTATTTTTAAGCTGAACACTCACAGTAACAATTACCTGCTTTCTCAATGTCCATGAGCCTCAATAAACAGCCCATGGATTTATGTCTTAGTGAGAACCAACCTATTAGTTTCAGCCATAAATCTCATGTGCTTTGTGTGCAAAGTGAATTTTAATAAAAATCGTATAAGGAGCCAGACTTGCTAGGCAGGGTTTCACATGGCTGCCAACATTTGAAAACAATTAATAGAGACCTTTTGGGGGAGGGTAAGTAGAACCATATCTTTAGCTCCTGTTGAAATACAGTGGACTCAGTGAACTTGCCTGAAGGACAGAATAAAGAGGGGTTTTTTCTATTAAAAAAAAAATAGAGAAATGGAGGCCATCGCTTCTAAATAAGGGCAGATGGATTGGAAAGGGTCATTCCTTTGAGTGTGCAATCTCATCCTCTCTGACACCCTGCTGCCAGGGAAATGGCAATAAGTATCTTAAAATTAAGCAGCAAAATAAAATAAATATACATCTGTGCTCCCTGGTCTGAAAATAGATTCTGGCCCCTAGTGAACAGAGGTAGCATATGTCTTCAGTTTTGGAACCCTCGCCTTCAGTGCACCTTGTCCGCTCCCCATTTCAGTGTACAGAACATGTTGTGTCAAACAGAATCCAAAAGACAAAGCTACGAATCACTGCTCATTTTTATTCTGGTGGTCGTATTAGCTTTATAAGCAAATAGTTCAGGCATAGAAAAATAAATATGGAAACTTCAAAGAGAAAAGTTTATGTCCCAAGCTTCAGATGCTTTGTACTGTCTCCACGGTGCTGAGGGCGGAAAGGTTGCTCTAAAGGGGAGGCCAGGGATTTTTGTAACATGTGAGGAGCCTCACAGGGTCTTGGTGCTGTGTCTGCCCAGTATGTACAGGACTAGTTCAGCTGGTGTAAATTAACTCAGTTCACAGGCTATAATATACTGCTATAATATACTGAGGAACAGATCTCTTACCACCAGCCTGGTAAAGGACCTCAGGATTGAAAGGTACCCTTATACCAAGTTTAACCAAATACAGCTGACAGCAGGCCCACTTCATGTCTAATACCAATAAATATGTGGGCTTGGTCCAGGTAGGGAGCTCTGGTAGAGATAAGGGGATAGCTACACTCTACCTGACTGCTTTTAAGAAACACATGGCATATGTTTTGAATTACTGAAATGGCATGTACCAGCACTACATATACTGTGTATACTGTGCTGCTGCTCATGTACTCATGTTTAAATCCAGATTGGGATGATTATAATAAAATTAATATTGTAATTACAGAGTCAACCTCTTCGTTTTGGAAGTTCTTGGTGGAAGAAAGTGATTGGCACTGTGTTTATTGCCAGTTTTCTTAAGCAGTTAAGGTGTGGGTCCCTTCATCCGCTACCTTGCATATATATGTATTACACTGAAAACACTGAAGCTTGGATACATGATTCAGGAGTAAAAAGATTAAATCTAAACAGATTGAATTTGAGCTCGCTATACAATGTTCAAACATGAAGAGCTAAGTTCAGCTAGTATGTCACTGTGGCTGCAGGTATAGTTAGTCAAAAAGTGCCTTGAGTTTAGATAGTCCCATTCAGAATACAAGAAGAAGGACCAAGCTGTTTTCCTTCCAAGCTAACTCTTCTGCTGTACTTCCCTACCCTTTCAGGAGTGTGGTAGGATATTTGGTTGACTGTGACATTTTCAGATAGTTGCAATGAAAATGTCTTCACAGCTTCATTATTAGGATTAATTTGACATATACAGAAAACATGTACTCCTCCTTGGCGAGAAAGTGCTAATAGAGTCTGTCTTCAGGCATGGGTACATGAAGCTGATTCGTGTTACTGCCAACTGAGTATATGTAGTTATGCTCGGACTGGACTGCAGGACTGCACGTTGGTGGACGTAGGGAAGATATTGTGAGCAGAATAGTCAAAAGCAGTAAGAAAGCTTGAGGAACAGAGTTGAAAATTGAATCCAATTTGTGTCCTAGTCCAGGATTTGTTTTGTATTGTAACATATCCTTTAAGATGATTAAAAGTTTGATCAAAAAAACAGGACGTGTCTTTCCATCTACTTCTGTGGTCTTTTACATTTAGGAGTCTTTTGCTATCTTGCAGTAAATGCTCAGGTATAAGCTGTAGTTTCAACCTTCTTTTTCTTGCCTCTGGATATCCTACAGAGACTACTCAAATTACCCAAGAGGGTTGTGACAGTATATTGTTTTCTTGGACTTAACTTTGTGTAATTACACACAGGTAATCCTGGTTTATTTCTGTTATCCCTTAATTGAGCTATAAGATTCTTTTAAGCTTAAAAAATGCCACAGGCTTTTTAAGGGCTCTAAATTAAAATGCAACAAACTGAAAAAGAACCCTCTCCTGTTAATGCCATTGACTGATAATCTGCCAGATGTAATTGTAAAAAGTGTGTTTTTTCAAATTACAAAATCCCAAAGACATCCCTCAAAACAACTATATGTATTTTATTTCTTTTTTTTTCAAGGGCCCTGGACTGCTGCATCTCTATTTTCTCACTTTCAGCCTGAGGTATGCTTTTATGACTAAAGTATCAAAACCCCTGCAAGTAGAGCTTCATTACAGAAATCCTGATAGATCTGTAGCTGCATGGGTGGGCACAGCTCTAGCAACTTCGTCTTTGAAAGTCTTATTCACTCTGTCACTGCTGTAACAGTGGCACCTGTTAGCAGAGCTGCTGCAGTCCCTCACTGTTTCCATTATAAACCTCTCTTTTCATGAGTTCATTTCTTGGCTAATAAAAGTTTCCTCACAGCTGAAACTTGGCTGAAAGTGGCTTTCCCTGGGAACGATTATTATTAATATTTTTTAATATAAATTTCCTTTTAAAAATCTTTCTGTTATTTTTAAATTAAAGGAGAGAGACATTTATAGGGTTTAGGTACCTCCTCTGTGCATCTACAACCAGGTCTGGTGGCCCTATTTACAGTCAGATACTAGCTAGAAATTAAGAGATCTGATTGTCCTGTGGGTGACATGGCACAAAACTCACTGAAATGCTGTTAGCTGAAGAAAGGGGTGATGACCAACTGCAAACTGAGCAGGACGTCTGTTGCTCTTGCCTACTTGAATGACACTGGTTCCTAGAAAAAGTGCAGACCTTACTCCAGGGGTTTTAGGAATGAGTACATCCAGGAATTTAAGGTTGAATGAAGAGCACAACAGCAGTAGGTTCTTCCTTTCAGAAGTGAGCCATGCACACTAATTTGCTAGAGGAGAGTAACTTAAAGCAGCCTAAAGAGTGTAACCTCTGCATGTGGTGCTCACCAGGTGCACCCGTGCTTTCACTGGATGGGTAATATCAAGTAAGGCTAAGGACAAAGTGTGTCCTGCCTCCTTATCACACATTACTCAGTGTTTGCTGATCTGTTTTTCCCCTGCTGTTCCCACGTATCCTTATCAGACGCTGAGTTTCCAGCAGCCCCCTTCTCCCGCCAGCACACTGATTTCCTCTCCTCCCCTTGCTGCTCGGCACTGGGCAAAGGCAGCCAGGCAGCCTGGCTCCCTGGCTCCCTGGCTCCCTGGTTCCCTGACAAAGCTTCTGCTTTGTTTTTCTCATACCCTTGTTGAAGCAACGTGTGCACTCTTCCCCTTCCAAAAAGCTGGGCAGGAAAAAATTGCCATATTCCATTGGTGACTGATGCAGAGTGTGTATTTGGGAAAACAGTATCTCTTCCCTCTCTCCCAAATAATTCTGAGTTAGAGAATATACATGGTGCTGAAGTATTTAGCAATATTGACAACCTTTTCATTCCAGCCAGGAAGTGATACATAGGTTATAAGATTCCTACAAATCCACACGGGCCAGTCCCCATCAAGGAATTCTTGACAAACATACTTTGCTGAAATAGGAAATAATCTAAATTTGAACTAGTGTATACAAAGGAAATCTCTGACATTGCCTTCTCTTTATATACAGGATTAGGGTAGTAAACAGACCTTACAAGGATGTGAGTGAATTTTATCCTCCTTTCCTGTTTATGAAACAAACAAAAAGGGTAATCTTTTTTTTTTTAATTTAAATTAAAAAGAAACCAAGTATCAAGTGACTGAAGATCAAAGCAGCAGCCTTGATCTCTCTTTTGCAATGGGAGATGTGACTATTTTCTATGTAGTATTTCAGTTTATACATTTTCTGGTATGTAGCTGTTGTGAAAGCCTTCAGTTCTGCCCCATACTTCCCTAATGCAGGTACATCATCAGGCACAGCAATAGCCCTCCCTGGGCAGGAGCAGGGGTGAGTGTTCAGTTGCTCGTGCAGGAGTGTGGAGCAGCTCACACACATACCATACACACACTGTGGCCAGGGATGCCTGCCCTGAGTTCTCTGGGCTGGGTATATGTGAATGCTGGCCACCCAGCCTGCCAGTGGGCACCCCAACTGCTGGTCAGAGAGCTGCTCTCTATTTCTCTCTGTGGCTAGTTTATACCACGTGGAGTATCTGGGGCTAAACTGCTCAGGTGAGAGGCACAGTCCTGATTTTAGATCCCTTCCAGCTCTCAGTAAGGGTGGATATTTGATATGAGCACAGGCTAGCTCTCCCTGCCCAATTGGAGTTATCCTACTTGTTAAGAAAGACAGGGTGAAAAACTTTCTCACAAGGAAATGAAGATGTTTTGCCAGGAACTAGGATACCCAGCTTCCAGCCTCTTCCCTAATGTTGGGCTAAGTACGTACTCTATAACACAGCATAGCATTCTGAGCAGCAGGTTCCTGTACATCTGGGCAAGGAATGGTCTCAGAGCATGCAAAAAATTGAATTCTCCCTGCATCCCCTCGCATCCGACCTACAGCACATTGTGTGTGTCAGTGTGAAACTCGTCATTCGTTTGCTTTTCTTACTCTCCCCTAAAATGTTGCATGTTGATTGCAACCATTTAGCAAAGAAGGAAACTCAGTTTTCACATTTTTCACCTTGACAAGGAAGAACAAAGGTGCCACGAGAATTTTTCATCCCATCTTCCTTCCCATCCTGCTTTCCCCTTCCTGCTCACAGTAAACTGAAAAAAAAAATCAAGCAAACCTTGCCCATCAGTCTGGCCTCAACTCCAATGTGCTGTCATATCAGCTGCTTCTCTGCCTTGGTTTCCCCATTGCTAAGATGAACATTATGTGCATCTTAGGAGAAACTGTGGTCTACACCCAGAGGAAATCACTGATCTTTGCTAGGTGGTGTCCTGGTCCTAATGTGGGTGAAATGTAACTTGCCTATTACAGTTTTCTAGAAGGAAAGGGACTAAACCCTGCAACACTGGCTACAAGAAGGATCAGCATTTCATAAAAACTTTACCAAATCCTCTTACCCAGACACCTGTCCTGTTCCAGCTTTACAGGCTTGGACTTCCTCAGGCACGCCTCTGATTTACAGCTCAGTCTGTGGAAGAAGAGGAATCAGGCCCAGCGACTCCGTATTATGCTATTTTAAAACACCAACAATTAGATGTTATGCAGTTAACTAACAAGAGTGGAAAAAAACTAAGAGGAATTGTAAATATATCCTAATAATTGTATTGCAGCATAGGATTTATAATTACTAAATGTGTGATAACTGCTTCCTAAATGCCCATGCTCTTTAAACAACCTAATTTATAATTTAAAAAGCTGACAACTCTTAAAGTGTTTTATTTTATCTTGTCTGAAATAATTGAAGACTAAGTTATTGAAAACCTTTATTTTTCATTAGCCTTAAATTCAGCTACAATTAATGTGCCAAATTTGATTATAAACTGCACAAATTAAACAATAAAGAGCTGTCTAATGAGAAATTAATTATGAGGAACAGAAGAGGAGCTGGGCTGGATAAAAGCAATAAGTTATGGCCTATGGCAGGATGTGTCAGGTTTTAAAGGAGACAAAGGGCTTTTTCCTCAATGTGTGCCAGTGCTGATAGGGCTCATCACAGATCAGTAGATCCAGAAGCCATAACAGCACGGTAATTGAAACTGCCAAAATCAATAGTGCTGACAACCTTAATTAAATTAAATATGTCTCTGATGAGCTCAAACAGCACGGCAGCGGACCACTTGACCCTTTCTCGGAGCCCTACTTGATAGAGTGCAGCATGCAGCATGATGGATTTCACCCCCGAGGACCGCTGGAGCCCTCGTGCTACTGTAGAAAATTGCTCCGAGAGTGATGATGGTCTCCCCAGTGCAACTGGAGCTTTGACTCCAAAGTGCAGCCCTGAGAGCGTCGCCTGCTCTGGCTTTTGCTTTGACTGGAAAGCGCAGGAGCTTCTTTGCTGAGAGCAGCAGGGGAACGTTGTCATCTTGTCAGCTTTCTGCCCTCCTCTCAGCAAAAGCAGCAGTTTGGTCTTCTGAGCAGGAAAACAGCTTCCATCACAGCTGGCTGGCTGGGAAACAGTTCTCACTTTATATTGCAAGCAGCATAGCTGGGAGATCCACTTGGAACTGGGTCTAATTCAGGCTGGGGTTTTAGGCTTTGTCTTAATATAAATAGAGATTGGTCTGAGGCACCCTGGAGTTATCTGAAAGATCATCGTGGGATTATAAAAGGGGAAAATTGAGCTATAAATGGGCAGGAGGCAAAGAAAATTCTTGTCACTTAAACCACAGGGCTGGGATCTCAGCTCGGTTGTGCAGTCAGCAGTCGCTTTCCTTGCTAGGAAATTGCATAAGTAAATATTTTCACACAATGCTGTTCTTTTGACCATGTAGTGCTGACTTCCTAAACAACGTGAAATAATTGTACCTCTAAGTTTTCAAAATGTTTATGTCAGCATTAACAAACTGTTCCTTCATTATAAGCCTGTCAAAGATCAGAGGCTTAGATTATTGAAGTAGATTCCTTTCGAATGCTGAAGTTGTTGCTGTGACAACTGGGGGAGAGAAGAGATTGTTAGAGGTGGACAAACTGTGGGTTTTCCATACCATCTGCCTCCCTGTTTAGAAAAATACCTTAATCACAGTAAAGTCCCTCCAGCTAAGCATAGAGGTCTCAGAAAGGTAAAATGTAATGTTGCATCTAAAAACCTACGGGTTTAAATCATGCTGTTGAGCTGCGTACATACAAATTAGGCTAATCTTCAATAAATGTGATCCATATACTGTAATTCTGTTCTGTGTATAACATTTAATGAAGGACACCTATTCCATATATTGTGGAGCGTTGCTATTCTGCTGGGAACTTGGGCAGGAATTTATGGTACTGGAAAAATTATACAATAGGCAATACCCTTGAATCACGCTCAGGCCCTCCCTCGCAGTGCAGTTTATGGCACTGCTAATTTCAGTGCAGTTCTGTGTCAGGCAAACTGTTTTATAGCAGCCTCTAATCCAGCCTTGAAAACTTTGTAATCTAGCACAGAGGAAAGCAGTTTGCAGAGGGTGGGAGGAAAGGCTGTGTGCGGATTTTGGGTATGTTTCGGTCCAACTTTTCCTTTTTTCTTCATTTTTTCCCTTCTCCCCCTTTTTTTTCTTTCCTTTTTCTGTTTTTCTTCTCCTTTCCCTTTCCTTTTTCCTTCTCCTTTTCCTTTTCCTTTCCCTTTTCTTTTTCCTTTTCCTTTTCATTTTCTTCTTCTCCTTTTTCCTTTTTCCTTCTCCTTTTCCTTTCTTTCCTCCTCTTTCTCTTCCCTCTTCTTCTCTCCTTCTTCCTTCTTGTTCCCATTCCCCTCCCCCTTCTTTCCTTTTTTCCTTTTTTTTTCCCTTTGAGCAAAACAGAAAATAAAAATAACCTTTTTATGCTCTAAGTCCTGCATATTGTTTTCATTATTATTAGTGGAGAGTTATAACATTGTAGGGGTCAGATAGATGCCAAACTCCCCATAAAAGTCTGTAGGGGCTGGTGCAACCTCTGTCTTTGAAAACCACAAGCTTTTAATGACAACACTAAATAATAACAAATTATTAGTAAAAAGTATTAGTAACAGTGTCAGCAGTAACCGTCTTTACCATCCCTTCCCCTCAAAAGCAGGATGAAGAGACTTGCCTGTGATGCAGCTGTTAACATTGCTGGGTTAAGAAGAGAAAAAAGAGCTTCTAGAGCAAAAGGGACTTCCCAGATGGTGAAATGGAGCAGAAACTTCTCACATACAGCATGAGAGCTGAGATTGCAGCTCTAGAAGAGCAGCAAGGTGGGAAGCAGATTTTTTCCAGTGGTCTGACAACCAAGGCAGCTGCTTACCCTCAGCAGAGAGTCAGCATTGAGCCCAAAAGCTGTTGAAGCACAGCTCTTGCTTGGATGCCTCCTTCACCTTCCATGGTGGTGTTGGTTTTTTGGCCAGCTGAATATCCACTTGCTACCTGAATCACATACTGCTAGCCTTGTCTGGCCCTTAGGCTTCTTTCTACCTTCTGTCTTCTCTTTGTTTAACTTTCTTTTTTCTATCTTTTTCTTCTTGCATCTGTGCCCCAATGGATGCTTATGTCCCTTCATACTGCATGTTGGGTGTAAGGTAGCTGACTCCTCTGCTAACAAGGGTGCTGAAAGGATGCAGCCAGCATAACCCCTGTCTTCCCAGCGTTACTGGTGCTGGAAGCTGGTAGAGTTTTACTGCCTGAAAAAAGATGTAGTGGAGCAGAACAGTTGAGATACACTGCTTTTGTCCCATCAACATAATGCATGGGAAAAGGGTGAGAAGCTGAGCTCACTTCTGGCTTTAACCAGTCCCTCTGCGAGGAGACATGTTCTATGAGACTTGGTGGAAAGAGCTGAAGGATTGTGTCCTGTGCCCCAAGGCGATGCATTCCCATTGCACTGGATGCCTCCATGTCACTGAGCCACCTCAGCTGCCCCTTCCCTTGGACACCCCAGTCCCCTCTGAACACAATGAAATTATTTTAAGTGGGGAGAGAAGACTGCTGGATGTTTCTGGAAGGACTCATGCAGTTAGTTAAAGTCTCAATGCTCAGATAGGAGAACAGTGTCAATTTTGCATTTTTCTGGAAGGTCTGAGCTGACGAAACAGGAATTTAAAGGCTTCAACCCTTGAGGTTTTTATGCTTTTAGTTTCTCTTGACAAGTACCTCTGTAGCAAGTCAAACTTTCAAAGCTCACTCTTGTTGGGAAAACGGTTTAGAATAAGTGATTCTTAATCTGCTTATACAAGATAGAGATATGCTCCGGAGCCAAACTTTTCTGCATGTTCTGTTATTTTTGGCCAACCATACTAAATCTCCCTAATCTTAAAGAACCCAAAGTATTTACTTGTTGCCAAAGAAACTTTATGTTTAGGAGAGATCTGACTAGCTACAGACACCTTCATCACTGAGTTTTCAGGCCTTCATTCTGTCCCATGGCATCTGACCCGTAAGTGACCATGGAGGGTGGCCCTTGCCACTGCAGCTGGAATATATAAACCCTCTAACTGGGAGCAAAAAATGTAGAGGAGCATAAAGGCTTTGAATTGACTCTCAGTTTGCATATTCTACTGATGATTTGGCCTTTATCTCCTATATTGTTCTCCATACTCCAAAGCTTCTGATTAATCTTGAGTGATGTGTCTGAGCTAGTCTTGTGTCACCAGCCTTTGCGGTGAGGAAAAAAACTGAGATAGCAAGACAGATAGCTCGGAAGGAGCAATTTGTATAAGGAGGAGAGCCGCATTGATCATGTCATAGCATTACCGCCAGTAACAAGGACCCTTCAGCTCCAAATAGAAAAGATTCTAATTTTCACAAAAAAGCCTTGAATAGCTGTAGAGAGAAAAAGCCATGCAAAGTAATTTCATATAAGTATGTCTTCAAAACAAAAGAAAGAAAGAAGTAAATCTTTCTAAAAGGGTGCCTCGAAATCTTCTATATAACATGTAAGGGATGGATTTTCCGGGTGGTTAAAAGAAAAGACACCGGGAGGACTGTAGATCCAGGTCATGGCACCAAAGCAAATGCAGGTGTGTAGCTGTATGTCCCCTCTCATAAATACCCTGGCTGCAGCTGGCCTTGCCAAAGTCATTTCATGCTCCCCAAAACTCTTCTCTGCCTTAACACCAGTAAAACCTGAGCAATGGCTGGCAGCTGGTGTTCCATCTGCTGTTAACTGTACTGATTTCAATCACCCCATGTTTTATTTGTCATACCCGTGAGCCTGCAACCTAGTTATATATGTTTTATGTTTGACTCATACAGGACCAAGTTCCTGAATTATTGACCTTTAAATCAGAGCTTTCTATTTTCAGTGTTCAAATGTATTCAAGTTTTGGATACAGCCGCATGGAAAGTGAAAACGTTTGTACTGGGCTTGATCATCAAATGTAATGACCCATTAGCATTCCACTCCAAGCTCAATTTGGCTTGAAATACAGCTTTAGGAGCTGAAGGCAAATTGTGTAATTGGAAGGGTGATCTTGAAGTCTTACACAGCAGAAAAATCTGTGTATCACACACACTGTATGGCATCAGGCTGAATCCACTTTAAATGGATGGAATCACAACTTCTTTGCACACTTCTGTTATTTTGCATTTTTCTTGTGTTCCAACACCACCAAAAATACATGCCACACCTTTTTTTCTTCTGAAAAAAATCACAATTACTGTACTTTTGCGGCAGAATAATGTGATGTTTTAATATTGATTGACTGGTTTATTGCATAATGATGTAACACATTATTTTCCTTTTTTCTTTCAAAAGACAGAACTGAAGTGTTTTTTGGATACTTCTTACTTTTCTGCTTTGAAATTGCTGAATAGAAATGGCAGGATTATTAATAGTCTTCCTCTTTTGCTAAGATACTGTCTTACCATCCCTAAGTAAAGCTTATTATTGCCTTTAGTTTTGCCTGCATACAGGCGCGGTTAACTGATGCCATTTTTATTCCTTCATTTCTTTTGATGTAAATTCTAGAAACTTTTGATGCCCTGATAGTATCTCCTGACAACACAGAAATGTAATGAACTGTGAACACCCTGAAGCACAGACCTTCAAAATTTAGAATAACATGAGTTCACACTGAATGACATTTTATTGCCTTATTATTATACTATTATGGGAAATAGTCTTAGGAGGAATAGGAATATTAAGAAATTATTGTTCATTTAAGTCATAGGTCAAATCAGAGACCTTATTGCAAACGTATAGAAATTATCTTTACAGCTCCTAGAAGGTTAGATGGAGTTCAAGGCCAAGCATTCATACAACTGAGAAAGGTCAAATTATACATATGATAATACTTGGTGACAACAAAGCCAAAGGTCAAGTCTGAGGCATTATTGTGGTGCATACAGAGAAAATTACCATTCAGATATCATATGGCATTCCTGCTGGCTCCAGGGCCAGATTCTCATCTTGGTTCTGCTGCTGTAAAATGAATAATCCCAATTATGCACCTGTGCATTTAGAAGACTGGGTTTATTTTTGACTCTTTAGCCATAGTTCAATGAAGTTTCCAGGAGAGAAAGTAAACAAGTTCCCCTTGATTCTTTGCTATTTCCGTATTTTAAGATATATAGACTTCTTTTCAGGAGATAAATTAGACCCAAGGATTTCCGTTTTGTAATTGCAGTATTTATGCATCTAGAATTTCTAGACCAAAACAACAATAACTATAACACACTCTTGTGAAATCTATATTGTCACTGAGAAAATGATGTATTGTGAATTACAGGAAAAATACAGATATGCTTATATACATTTTGTTGCACATTTTAGCTTATTTTTTAGATATGTTTCAAACAGCTTTCTGTCTTCTATAAGAGCAAAACTTTTAAGTATACTCATATGAAAAGGTTTTGTTTTAAAGTTGCCTTGGATAAATGGAAGAATGACTTTTTAAATTGATTGTTCTTCTAAGTTGTTTAAGATCCTCTGAAAATAGCCAACTCAGGTAACTTATCTGAGAGTTTAAGGGAAAAGTCAGATTTTAGATCGATCTTCCTTTTTTTATGCTGTTGTAAAAGTTCACAGCATCAGCACAGATCAAATAAAATGGTCCTCCCCAAATCAGCAAGAGAAAAATGTTAATGATCCAGAGTTATGCATAAGAGGAATGACCATTTGGAAGTATATTCAAACAGTTGGATAACTTGTATATTTAATACACTGTTCTTGGCAGTTGGAAGTAATATAATGTTATTTCTACTGATAGAGTTTATAAAGGCCCAGAACTGCAGTGGAGGAATAAAAAATACCTCTGTGTGCTGCTTCTTTTTCATCATGTTGTGTACATGGTACCGCACTGTTTAATAACAGCAACAATACAACGCAAAGAAATGTTTCTGTTAAACAGAAACTGATTCCATATTAATTATCTTGTCAGTTATTCACAGGTATTTCTCATTAGGTTGGAGAGAGTCTCAATGAGATGACTAAAGACAGAAAAATTACATTGCAAGAAATATGTGACAATTTACTCCATGCCTGGTTGAATGTATGCTATTACAGGCATAATGCCCTTTAAAATTGCTGTGCAAAGCTGTATATACTCAGAATCACTTAAAAAATAGTGTCTGCCATATACTGCATATGACAATGATATTCATACAGAAAAAATCAAGCTACTATATTTAGTGCATGTATATATATACATATGCATAGACACATGCAATTTATGTTAAATTTGGTTTAGACCATTCATTTTCTTTTTAGTCATTGTATTAGTACTAAAATACTCTTGACCAGAAGTAAGAAAACATTTCCTAATCATGAAAAAAATAACAGCATTACTAAAGTTGAACTGATATCTCAGATTGTGAGTGGCTACAGCAGGACCTGTTGCATAGTATGCCAGCAGACCAGTCCCTCTTATTTAGTATTTAGCTGCAGTATCTGTTGAATATTACTTTCTGTTCCATCCTCTATGAATATTTCTCTAGTCCACTACGTAGCATGAGCTGGTCCTTATATTTTTGTGTCAGAGACAAATAGACAAAATCACTCAGCAATTCTGGTGCAGCATGCCATCAAGAATCTTAATGACAATATTCAAATCACATGGGATGTGTCACTCTTGGAGTATGAGTATAGCTTTTACATACAATGCCTTATTTCATCTTTGGGAGGGAACTTGTACTATTTGAGTAAAAACAATAAATATCACTCTTTGGAGATTTTAATGCATGGACATGTAAAGGAAGATTTATGAAAAAAAGAAAAAGATTGTCACAAAGGTAAGTTCAAGTATTCAGCTCCTGAAAACTGGAAAATGGAACGATTTTTTCTTCCTCTGACTGACAGACTTGCCAGCTCTGCTGTTTGTACCTTGAGTCTTTTTTAAACCTACCTGTTGCTATCATGGACAGTAGGAGAATCTTAGCCTTCATTTATTTTGAGGGAGTATGATGCAAGTGCAACTTAAAGCCTCAGAGTCAGTATCTCATGATCTTTACATGAAGGAATCCTTGCTGACTGACCTCCCTGAGCTTTAGATTCACATCACTATGTCAGTCTGTCAGTGGTTATTGTGATCTAAGTTATGCTTTCAGCTTTAATTTGGTTTAGTCCAGTTTCAAATACTGAATCAATCAAGTGATGAGTTAATTGAACAACTGCTCTGTATTTATATTGTAGTGGTAGGAATGACTCAGAACTTGACCATCATCTCCACTGGTTGTTGCGGCTGAAGAAAGACCCGAGCCACCAACCAGTGGTGATGGCACACAGAGAGATCACGTTCACTTGGGATATGACAGTTATTGATGATCCCAAGGGTCTTTATCTTTCCTAAAGGAACAAAGTCTATGATTATACATTCAGATTCCAACTCTGCCCCCCCACCCCCCACCCCCGAATGCTCCTCAAGTTCCAACTGGATCTTTTAGCCAGATTCTCCCTTAATTCCAGACCTGAAACAGTGCACATTGCTCCTGGCTGTTACCCAATATGAGCATCCTTCTCTCTCTCAGCCTGTCTTCCAGGACAGACAAGGAACAGGGAGGGAGCAGCACAGAGAAGCAAACCAACATGAAGGACCCCATTTCCCATGAGCAGAGCAGCCATTCCCTCCTTGGATAGCCAGGATGCTGCTTCTCTCACTGCTCATTGCCCTCTGTGTGCTGGAGAGGAGCAGGGCAGCCAGGTGTCTACAGGCTGAAAGACTGGTGGGCACGGCCACAGAGTGACCTTGCAGGAGAGCTGTGCATGGTGTCAGCTCAGGCAGGGATTTCCCTTTCATCAGTGGTGCTGCTGGCACCAGCCCTCGCTTGTGGTTGGTGCCGCCGCCATGCTGACGCAGCTGTTTGTGCAGCTGTGTGGCCTGCCAGATGGGAGAAGTGATTCTGGATGGAAAGAAAAACATGTTGCTCTGTGCAGGGTGTTTTAACTTTCTGTTTTGTCCCAGTCAGATCAATTCCCCACTCTGGTTCTCCAGATGGGCACAGAGAGCTGTGCTTGGGCGGCTGCAGGACAACCGGACAGTGAGCCAACAGCCTCTGCCCTAAGCGCTTTGTACCACTGGAGGTACACTCATGAGACTCATGCTGCCATTTGATAACCATTTATATCAACTCTCAGGAAAGCAATCTGCCTCCTGACTTCTCTTTCTTCCCCATCTGAGCATTTCTAGCTCCTGCGGCTGCCTGCTGCACTGCTGGAGGTGCTCCTCCAGCCAAGCAGGCAAGAGGAAGCAGACTGGCTGGCATACTGAGATGAAAAATACCCACTTATCCTACAGGATCTTTCTCTCCTAGGTCTGCTGCCCTAATCTTCCTTCTGGCAGAGCTGCACAAGTCCTTTCCTCAACAGCAGGGTGGGCAGCACAGGAAAGCTGAGGAAGTGTTAGGTCTCTGCCTGCTGTTCGCTACCAGATTTTTTTCCCACTGTGTAAACTACAAATAATAGGGGTTATAATAGGGATTACTAAAAAAATGAAGATACTGCTACTGACCAGTATCATGCAGTATTTTCATGAACTCCCTACTTTTACAAAGACTTGGGACTCTTTTATAATATTTGAGGTGTTACGTCTGCCATCAGAAGTTGGGAAGAGCTGGAGGTGTGTGAAGAGTGTTTCTGTGCCAGTGTTTCTGTGCCATGGGTTTCCCTGCCACCATGGCATGGAACAGCCCTTCCCACGGTGAGCAACTGTCCTTCCCATGTGGGATGAGCTGGTACCCATGGCAAGAGCACCATTAGGTCAAGCCTGGATCATTCACACAGTAGCACAACCAAATCCAATGTCTGACTGTCCTCTGCATGCTGCTCCCTTACTAAATTGCCTGCTTTGTCTGAACTTAAAATCACCAGTTTCAGAAGCAATATTGTCAGGCAACAATCATCAAGAACATTCTCTTCCAGGTGAGCCTGGCTACTTATTTCACAGCCAGACTGGTGCTTTTGTGACTGGTTTCACTGGTCTGAAAGACCAGGGAGCAAACTAGGCTCCATTCAGTCTTGTCCATAGCAGGGAAGATGTGGGCCCTGTTCTGTAGTGTAGACCTTTCACCTGCAATGAAATCAGCTAAAATCAGTGCAGGGTTTAAAACACATTTAGATGAAATCTCAAACCCAGGAAGAGCCTTGTTTATCTGCTCAGGTCTCAGCGGAATTTACGAAGCTGATAGTTATAAAATTATCATGTGCTACCAGGCTTCACCCAGTATTTATCATTTTCAACCTCCTTTGAAGCCAGTCACCCAAAACCACACTTACTCCCATGCAGAGCTGGGATGCTGGCCTGAGACAAGAAGTGACTCAGGCTTTCCACACACTCTAGGGCAAGGTATTGAAATGCCTTACAGAAACCTCAGTACTTAGGAGATATTGAGCACCTGGTCCCAGAAACTTTCTTCTCTTTAGTATGGATCAAGTCAGGTTCCCAAAATCAAAGTACCTCCAAAATCACCTGTGCATTAGGAAAAAGAAAGGGTTGGTTTTGAATAGCAAAGAGCAAGTCTTATATAAAAGTCACAGAGAGAAAAAAAATGCCATTTTTTCCTGACTACTGTCATGTATTTCATGCGAAGAATTAATATTCTGCTCATCCTTTAACTCTGATTTACCTGTTTTTAAGACTAATAAACATCCAGTAAAGATATCTGAAAGCTCTCCATTTTTTCTTAAATGAGTGTTTTGAAAGGGGCTTATCCTGTATCTGGCAAATTCTAATCCCTATGAGCTAAACTTTGGAAGTGAGTGAGGAATGTAGGTAGAAAGCTTTTCTCTTTCAAAGTTGAAGGGTAATAGCACGTCCTTTCTATTCCAAAGTCAGAGTGAAGACAAGTTCCTCTTGATGAAAGCGCCACAGTTAATCCGTCTCAGGATTGGTGTCTCCATGTAGCACCCTGGGGAACTAGAATAAAAAGAAGTGGTTTTTGCCTGGTGAGCTGTAGAGTTACAGTGTAGGAAAGTCCTTGTTGTACAGTACACTATATTGTTTCGCTAATGTATTTTTTCTGTGCTCTGAAAGAAGCACTTATATGCAGGGAAATTGGCTTTGAAGCAGCGGATCAAATCGTAATGGTGTCAGTGATCTGCCTTGCAGCAGAACAAGCAATCAGCTGATGGATCACGTTAAACCACAGAATACTGGATCCCACAATCATTTCCCATGGCAGCAAACCCGCAAAGCATCAGAAGCTGTTCTGTTAACATCTGTGAGCCTGCTCCCAGAAAGGAGGATAATTCCAACACATTTGTTAAGGAGTCAGGCTCCATTCTTGCTGATTAATTGTGATCATTTGTCCAAGAGACTAAGCTTTTCCTTTCCTCCTAACCTATTTTTAATTACATTGCAAAATGCTCCCAAACCCCATGTAATTCAGTTCATTGCATTTTTTAAAACGTTCAGGGTGAAAAAAGGCTTCTTTGGTGGACGTTATCTGATAGTGATTTTTAACTCCCTTTTTGCTTCAAAACAAGCTGCTTTTGAGGGTAGGACCTGATTTATTTCCACAGTTCTGAAAGGGAAGTTATTTATTTATCATAGAATCATAGAATGGTTTGGGTTGGAAAGAACCTTTAAAGATCATCTAGATCATCATTCTATAGGCAGGGATAGCTGCAGTGCTGTCAGAGGTCCTTACCAGACTCACAGGAGCAGGGTGCGAGCGGCTTGCACTGATGCACACAAAACAGGAGAGTTCCCATTTTGCTGATTTTATCACTTCATTGCTCAATGTTATAATTCCTCTCAACTCCAAATGAAAGCTGACATTCCGTTGCGAGCTTTTGTTGTTTGTTATTTGTTATTACAGAGCTGCTCAGATGTAAGGAGTGAGAGAGCACTACAGTTTTAAAAGACATAATTGCCACAAGGTATTTGTGTGGTCAGAGGATAAACAATAGCCTGGCTGTTTCCTCCAGCTTCCCAACTTCAGAAAAACATTTTCTTTGAGTCCCCTCTTTTCCTTTCTGAAGACTGACCATTATAACTAAACCCAGACCCTATAGAAAAAGCTCGTCACTGGAAAATAAAAGATTTTCATGATGCAGATCCTGGGGACAAGTGGGAGAGTACTTCCTCAGTGTTCACTATTAATCATTTTAATCTGGCTGTGCAGCTGGTGTGATAGGGTTTCCAGTCAGCTGATGCTGTGTATAATCTGACTTCATGCTTCGCTCAGACTGACAATACAAACTGATTCCTTCCAAAGCACCTATGGAACATGAATTCCCAAATTAATGCTCGACCAACTTTAACCAACCATCCTTAAATCCACTTCCGTTATAAAAAGTGTTTGTCACGGCATCAGTACAGTATATGCAAGCCCCTGCTTTTGCATGCTGAACGCTTAAGGAAAAGCTGTTCTTTGCTTTACCACTTGATGCTTCAAGGAAGCACCCGACTCTTGCCAATCTTTTCTACCTTTCCTTCCTCTAAGTATCCTGTTTCCCCAGTTCAGCTTCTCCATCAGATTGTTAGGCTAGCATTCATTCTGATGGCAGGGAAATTTAGGGGGCTTAATTTGTTTTAAAAATGGGGAATTTCCTCATGTTTTGGGTCTGTTCTCATAAACCTGTCTCTGTCTCAGAAAAAATAGTGTTCTCTATTTTGCAAAGCTCATGACACTCACCGTTCAAAAGGAGAGTCTGTGTGAAGGCTGGTGAAATCAGCTACTTTAACGTTTCACTACTGTAATACAGCTGTTAAAGCAATTCCTTTCCTTTCTGTTCAAAACTTTCTCTATCCTCTGGAGCAGAAATTTGTCTGGAAAAAAAATTAGTTACAAGTCCATTTATAGATGCCAATGAGCAGCTGTAATATTTGATACATTTATTTTAACCACATACATTATTGTGAAGATATGTTTGTTCTTACTTTCACCTGACAATTACTTCCTATACATTTACTGGTTTAGTACTAGTGCCCTCTTCATCTTCATATGATGGTCATTCCAGACTGATTCTCAGCTGGTATATTTAAATATAATTAGGGTGAACAGTTAGTAGCATTTTAAGATCAAGCTCCCAGTGCTCCTAATCTGAGTATCTCAAAGTGCTGGAAAAATGATCAGTGGTTTTGCTGAAGAAATATTCCAGCCTTTTCCTGATTTGCTGATTCCTACTCAGCTGATCATCCCCCTTTGTTGCAACATCTTACTGAGTTAGGCAAGCAATTCACACTTATATTAGGTGAATAATTTAATTAATTATTTAAATATTGTTGGTAAAATATCTGAAGGTGGAGAATCATTCAGGTTTTATTCATTGCCTAACATTAACATTCCTCAAAATAGGAAAATACAACTATCAGACCTTTTGAAGTCAAGCCTTTATATTTCTAGCTTCGAGTCTATTAATTTTCTTCTTTTCTGCAATGAGAATAAAAACTTGGCTTGAAGTGACTTCTATGTTCTGTTGTGTGTTATGAAAGCATGGTCATATTCCATTTTTGTCAATTAGTTTTGGTTAAAATGCAACTATTTGACTGGTAATTAGCACGCCTGTGTTTTTATACCATCTCAGACTTGAAGTAATGCATGAAATGTCAAGGAGGTAAAGACAAAAGTTGAGGATGTTTGGTGTCTTCCTGTTAAAGCAGTGCCAGGATAAGTTTTGTATCTTTTAGAAGAGGAGGTTGCTATTCCTTTCAGAGCAGCTGTGCGATTTAGTTGGGGTTTTTTTTCCATCACAACTCTGCATGCATTAGTCTCCTACAGGGCAAATTGCTTTATTTAACATGCCACAGAAAGCTACTGCTGTTGCATCAGGGAGATGGAATGCTTCTCTTAAATTGTAATGCCAATAATTGCCTTTGGACTTCCACACAAAGAAAGTTTTGGTTCTTCAAACTGTCTGGAAGGGTTTGTCTGTAATTGCTGTAATGTACAATCACTCCTAGAATGAAAAGGAAAATGACATATATTTAGAAAGTTCAATAAGAACAGTGCAAACAAGCAAGGCTATTATCCAAGACCATGAATGAACCCCATGTTCTGAGGCTGAGCCTCAGAAATTGTTTTATTGCACATGGTGAGCAGACACACTGTTAATATAAAAGTATAATGACAGCAGTCGGAGTAACCACAAGAGCACCCTCTGAAGCATCCATGTTTGGTTAAACATATTTGTCTGACTTCATACCAGGCAACTGGGCTGACAGATTATTTATGTCTGGATTCTTCCCCTCCATGCTGATTCACAGCAGAATAGGTACATCCTTTTTACAAGTGGAAAAGATCACTGCCTTTGACATTTAGGGCAACTAAAAGGCAAAACAGAATGCATTTTCTAGGCCTCACAACTGTTAATACTCTAGATACACTTTCAGGAAGACACTTTGGCCAAGCCTCTTAACATTTATTATGCTACTTCATGAGTTTGACCCATTTGCCAACACAGTCAGTTGTGGCCCTCCCATTGATCTGCAAACCTGAAAACTTGCAGGTCCTCAACTGCCTGCATTGTTAGAATTAGAAAAGCAGAGAAAGAAGTTGCGGGTGTGGATGTATGATAATTGTGAGCTAAAATGCTCACTAAACAGGATTTAATGTCATTTTCTCCTAGCAGTGGGAAATTGGGTTACTGGTCAGCTACAGTGTGGGTAGCTCTCAGCAGGCTCAGCCTACAGGAGTTAAAAGCTGGGGAGGATGGAGGCTTCTCTCCTGATATTGTGTAGTTGCAAGAATAAATGGAAACTCCAAAAGGAGGAAGGAACTATTCACCCTTTTTGACTGAAAACTTTCACTGAGCATGAAAAGAGTTATTAAAACTCTGCAAAATAATCTTTTGGGCAGGAAATAAAATCATCAGATGGTTGCATGTGACATTTACTGTTCTCTTGTCTTTTACCTCACACAAATGAATTATTTTCTTTTCATCCTATTCATCGCTAAGAAAAAAATCTGACTGTGTTGTCATAAATGACAAGCTGTCTTCAAATATGCAGGATTTGAGTAAAGCATAGGAATTCCAGGACAGAGATTTATCATGTCTTTTCATGAAAAAATTGTTCATAGTATTAAAACTAAAGAATTTTTTTATTATTAAAGTGTGTCAGTGCATTTGTGACAGCATGAGGATACTTTTACAAGGACTCTTTTAAAAACAAAATGCGTGTGTAACTCAGACTAAATAATAAATAATTCTCCTGATAACTGAATTTTAATTTCTGTATATTTTATGGCTTCATTAAATCAAAGTACTAAAAGCAAAATATAGTCCTTAGGGATATCTAGCTATAAATCCTTCTACATTGCACTTGTATCTATAAAACAGTATCTTTCACTGGTACTTCTGCAGGTGTGTGATAGGGATTTCTGTAGTAAAAAAGATTCTCAGTTATATCATAGTATACACAGTATACTACAGTATACAGTACAGTATAAATACACAGTATCGCTACATCTTCATTTGGATTGTTAAGGAAATGACAATAATCTGTGTAGAAGAAATTCAGTCCTCAGTTTACGGAGGCACTGCCCCAGTATTTCACGTGGGAAAGTTACAACTTGAAATGCTTATGGAAAAGCTGTAGCTGACATCTATGTGCATTCCTTAAACCATGGCAAAGGTAGGATCAGAAACTGCAAGTAATTTTTCTCCCTTTGCTTTTTTATTTGCTAGGGTTAAGCTTGCCCCACTGCACAACTGATAGTTCAGCCCTCCCTACTTCCCACTCGGCAGCTCCCCTTCCCAGACTCTGCCATTGCTCGGACCTGTTCCGCACAGCCACATCTCAGCATTCTCATCCCCCACCACCAGAGGAGCCCTTCGACTTCTGCCAATGTTTATTGCTAGCAAGTTCGAGTGTTTTGGCAACTGACAAGGCACATTGTGGCTTTTGTGAGTTATACTGTATGTAGCTCTGCTTGCAGTTTTGTCTTTCTAAGTCCATAGGTACAGGATTAGATCGCAAAGGGTGGCTTTGAAAATGTTTTCTGTTTCAGTATCTGAAAACATCAGTGACTCTGATCTCTGGTAGAGGATCTGTCTTAAAAATGTATGTTTGGGGTTTTGTTATAGAAATGACAGCACTGAAATCCAAACATGTTTTGCTCCTGAACTATTTTAATGGAGAAGGATGCGCACAGAAAGGTATACTTAGGAGGAAGTATCTAGGGTGTTGTAAAAATAATTCATGATTTGCCTGCAAAAATTCAGAGGGGGAAGAATTTAATATAATTTAAAATTTCTCTTGGAATGAAAAAAATATTAAAATGGGCAATTTGTTCAGACCTAAAGTTAAGTTTAATTTTTTTGTTTTCTTTTATGTTGAAAAAGTGACAAGTATTAAAATAAAAAATAGTTTTGAAAAAAAATCTGACATTTTATGAATTAGAAAAGAGATTGACTGAAAAAATTGAAGCAGATTTGGTAGCATTTGATTTTGGCTGATCCAAGTGTACATTTTCCAGACAGCAGCTAGATCTCCTCAGAGGGCTATTACCATATACGCTGTTCTTTCCACCTCAGTTTCCTTATAGAAAAATAAACCTGTGCAATCTATATTTCCATTTTTCTCTTCCCCCACTAAAGCAAACCTACAGCACATCCATATTCTTTTCCTCTTATTTTCTTTCCAAAGTTCTACTCAGACCATCCTAATCCTGGGTATCTTCCCTTCATTCCCTCAGACCCTGCGCCCCAATTTTATTCAAACCTTCTTCATGCCTCCTTCTATCCATCCTGCTTCTGTGTTCAAATAGGACATTTGGGAGAGCAGTACAAAGAACAGCAAGGTGGAACTGGAAAACTTGGAATAACTTACACACACAAGCAGCTCCAAAAGGGACATATTTTCATTTGGTTTAAAATAGGATAATTCTGCTGACACAGTAAAATGAGCACTGCTTTAGTTTTCCTATGACAATTTAAACTGTCTCACGCTTGAGATGTGGACTGCATGTGTGTGTGAGTGAGGAAAACCAAAATCTGAAGCAATGCAAATTGTTGGTCTTTGAAACAGGACAGGCTAACATTGCCGTGGAACATTGGCTTTAAGTTCTATCTGAATAAGCCACCAACCCCTTTCCTGCACAAAAATCCTACCCATCAAAAAGAATTGTATTTCCCATGGAGGGACACTGTACCTAACCAGAACAGAAAGTTCCAGGCCTCATATCTAGCTTTAGACCACCCTTAAAGATATGTTGGGGCATCCTGACTTATAGTGATGTGAGTGACACCCGCATGAAATCAAGTGTTGGGCACAGTTATACCCATCTGCTATTTTTGCTAAACTTGTGTATCTCACATTAATTGCAATTGCCTATAGCTGGTATTGCTGTACCCAGTGGAGGGAAGAGCAGGCTTGCTCCAGACTTGGTAGCCAGAGCGAGTCACACTATAAATTAAAAGCACTTCACTAGAGATAACAGTGATGTATGAAATAATTTCTTCAGCTCGTGTACTCCAGAAATACACATTTTCACTCCTGTTTGCCTCTTTGCTAACAATCCTTAAGCCCGTTTACTTCTTTCCTAGGATTATAGTATGAAACATTCAGCAGTTCGCAAGACTGCACCATGTTTGAAAACTTTCCTCTCATCAGCACCCCCCCCACCCAACTCACACAGATCAAAGCTGCTGAAAGAGGAGCAGTGGTAGTTCCACTGCTTGATTAGGCACTCTGATCTGCTCAGATCTAGACGTGGAGCAAAGGAATCTAAAAAAATATATCCCAAAGAGTGGTTCTCAGGCAGTTCTTTTGTGTGGGGATCATATACTTGACACCATGCCTTATGTGGAATGCACATCAAATCACCTGGAGACTCCACATCAATGGTAGTTATGTGCATGCATGTACCACAAAGAGAATAGACCCTTAAACCAGTTGAGTGCATGAGGCAAAAAAAATAAAGAGAGAAAAAAAGTCTAAAGAGTGTAAATCTAGAGGGGTACGTCCGGTTTTCCTTTTGATTCACCTCTGCTCTGCCTTCTGCCTGTTTTGTTGTTGGTTTTTTTAATGTTTTCATGGATGAATTTTAAAAAAATAAATAAAAAAATAAAAATTAAAAGACCTTCCCAGTGCAGCCAGTGCTTTATTTCATAAGGTTACGTCCTTAATCTAACACATCTGTGTTATCTGATCCAAGACTGCCCATAGGATAGAGGAGCAGATTCTTAGCTCCCGTGCACTCCTCTTGTAGACTTCAAGGGGGTTACACTAACTGCAACAAGTCAATGGCTTGCTCTTGTTTGTTGTTGAACTCTTAAGCGTTACCATATTTTCCTTTTAACAATTACTGAAGTCCATAGCAAGTACCACTCAGATAAAAATGATTTCCTCTGTGCTGAGCTGATTTTTGCTCCAGGCTGGCATTTACTGAACTCAGGCAGGTTTTGCTGGCACAGTGAACAGGACCAAAACAAGCCTCTTGTAGGAGGCAATGAGCTTCAGTATTTAGAAAAAGGATTTTTGTACCCCAGAACTGAGCCCTGGGCTAAGGTCTATTTGCACCTCTCAGTCTAGGAATGGCAGGGATATTATAATAGCAAATTAAAATAAAGTAAAGTAAAAATAGCATAACCTAAAATAAATT
>WYDI02027250.1:0-35264 GCA_009867235.2 Psittacus erithacus | reverse complement strand
AGCGCCTCAGCACCCTCCCAGGGAAGAGCTTCTGCCTAAGAGCTCATCTCAGTCTCCCCTCTGACAGGTTAAAGCCAAAGCCCCTCTCCAGGTTTCTTGTTGGCCCCTTTAGGTATTGGTAACCAATTTAGGTATTTTAAATGTAGGTCTTTTAAACCAGTTGCATTAGTATTACAATTTGTACTTCTTAATATGAGCTAGTCTAAATTAAAACCTAGTAGTTAATGCTGTTCTTTCCTACCCCATGAGGCTTTATTGCTGGGTGGGAAACAGAGCAGGAGAACATGATGTGAAATCAGTGCTGTGGAGGGGATCCACCATCATGTCCCCGGGGCAGCCGTGAGTCACCACTGGCAGTGGTGGAAGGAGGATTAAGTAGGTCAGGCTGTCAGCAGGGAGATCACTTGCCATCCCTGTTGCCATCCCAATGCCACTGCTCCCCCTGTCCTGGGAGTTAACTCCTGTGTGGAGCTGATGGAGCCAGAGTGAGTGCCTGCCGTGGGAAAGCAGTGACATGGGCACATATAAAGCCCCCATTGATGCTGGCTGTGCTGCAGCCCAGGCACCCCCCTGTCCCCAAGTGTTTGTCTTTTCAAGGGGCCGCCTTAGGACAGGTTTCTCCTGTCGTTCCAGCTTCCAACATCCAAAACTGTGTTGCTGCTCTGTGCATAACACAGACCCTGCTCCAGCCCCCCAGGCTCTTCCTGCCCTTTGCACTATTGCTTCCACCTTCATGAGAATAGTTTCCTCCTCAAGATGGTGGTGAAAGTCTATAGAGATGTTTTTAACATCTTGTGCATGACACAGCAGCTGTAGGATGCTTTCATGGGCTGCTACCTGGCTACTGTAGCAGTAGCATTGTTAGATGATGGCATCTTCCCTGGTGGTGTCCTACAGCCTGTGATGTGCTGGTCCAACATTCAGCCTTCTGTTCCAAACAATAAATATTTGTTTCCACCTCACTGTAATTCACATCCTTTCATCCCATGTCAGACCTGAAGTGCTCAGCAGTGGCCTTAATATCTTAAATCCCAGTGGGTTCAGTGCAAGAGCATGTTATGTCCTAGACAAGCATGTGGGGAAGGCTTCTGAAAGGCTGCCAGCCATTCCCTGCCTGTTCTTTTCCATCTCTGGCAACGCATTAACCAAAGCAAACAGAAGTCACTCCTTTATGTGGAGGTCCCCAGTGCTCCCAGCAGCTTTTTCTGTACTGGGTGGGTTGTGTTGTGCTGCTCCTTCCAAAGACTGTTTAGCTTAACTTTCTCATAAATGCAGTGAAGTATTGAGCGGTGCTTGGCGAGAAAGCGTTGCGGTGCTAATCCACCCTCCCTTGTTTTGAACAGGAACAGAAATTCTGGGCAAATCAGTTCGTATTCTATTCGCTACCTTAGGAATTTGCATATGTTTTGCAATTGGCTACATGTTGCTGCCACTGTTTGCTTACTTCATCAGAGACTGGCGGATGCTGCTGCTGGCGCTCACGATCCCAGGGCTGTTCTGCATCCCGCTCTGGTGGTGAGTGCCCCTTTTCAGTCAACTACCTGCAGAGCCCTGCCGGTGCTGGCCCTGTGCTTGAAGCCACTTGTGCATTGGCTTTCCAGAGCAGTTGGGAATGCTGTATTTGATTTGTAGCTCTGGACACTGTTAACCGTCTCTAGGTTTACCCCTGTAGTGCCACTGCGTGATTTGTTCTAACTTTGCTTCCTTCCTTTTTTAATTTAAACTGGTTTTTAATGTGGACTCACTTGCTGATTGGTACTGAAATCCCAGACTGGTTTGGCCACGGACAGGGACACCTTCCACTAGAGCAGCTTGCTCCAAGCCCCTGTGCCCAACCTGGCCTTGAACACTGCCAGGGATGGGGCAGCCACAGCTTCTGGGTTACCTCAGTGACAGGCTGAGCCCATTCTCTTGCACGCAGCAGTTTATTGCACTTGCTATCATTAAGCAGTTCACTGCACTCAATGTCATTAAGTTGCAGGCCAGCCCTCTCCCACAGGTTCTGCGTGCCAGGAGCCCTGTGTCCTCCCAGCCTTGGCTTTGGCTGCTGGAACAGGACCTTGATTTGTGAGTTCCTTCAGCCCGTATAAGCATCTGGTTAAGCCAAAGGTTGGCTCTTCCTTCCCCTGCTCCTCTGAGCCATCCCACACTGTCCTCTTGGTAGAGTCCATGTTTTCTTTCATCTTTCCACTGCACTCACCCATCCCTGCTGTGGAGCGCTGGCGATGTGTAGGCGCACTCTCACTTGCCCATCATTGCTGTGGTAAATTATGAGGTTTGTATAGAAGATTCCTATGACACAGAGTCTTTAAATATACCCTGTGCATAGTTAAAGCATTTCCACATTGTGTGTGGCTCCCTAAGAACAGTTTTGCTCACCACTGGCTAAGCTACCCCCACCTTTGCTGTCTGTCTGGTGACATCTGGGGTTTGTCTGCTGGGCATCAATTACCCCTTGGAAACCAACCACCCAGGACAAGGGCCTAAGCGTGCATCTGCTTCAGCACAAGAATAAACACATCCCATAGACTGGAATTCTCCCATTGATCCCGGTGGGACAAATCCATGAATTACATTGCCCATGTGCTTCTGTGCTGACTGTCTTCTGCTGCAAGCAGTCTTTGAGCTGAAAGTGGAACTCACAGAGATGATACATTTGCTTTTAATAACTCTATGTGAGAAACGTTGAGTCATTTATTGTGAAACCCATTGCAGGATCATTCCTGAATCCCCTCGGTGGCTGATCTCGCAGGGAAGGTACAAGGAGGCAGAAGTTATTATCCGAAAGGCTGCAAAAATAAATGGTGTTCCAGCCCCAGAAGTGCTTTTTGACACCGCAGAGGTATGTTTCATGTGTCCTGGTGCTTTACCTCACCAGAGCTTTCTCCCTTTGGCCAGTTGACTTGTTGGGGAATGCCAGCACAGAAATGGTTTGCACCAGCAGCTCTTCAAGGCTGGCAGTGACTGTTGGTGTGAGGTAAGTGCTGGGTTAGTGAGCTCAAAATGAGAAGCCAGAGGGGCTTTTATTTGTTTGGTTTTTACAGTGGAATTCTCTTCCTCAGCAGTGGTTGGTTGTGGTTTTCAAAGCAAGGGTGACCTAGATTGCTTCAGTCTTTGGCACTGAGAAGACCCGAGGAGGATGTGTTTGTCCCTATTTCAGCTTGGTTGTGGTGTTGGGGATTTGCAGTTTAGCAGCCACCCTTTGTAGGCTGTGCAAGGGACCCTAAATCAGCACCCACATGTACTGGGGCTGGGTGGCACAAACCAAAGCACCCCAGTGCTACACGGGCGCATGAAAGCCACAAGTAGTGATGGTGGTGAAGAATATCAAGCTCTTCAGGTCTGTTTTTCTACTGTGTTTCACATGTATTGGTCAAAAGGAGAAAGCCCAGCACACCCTCAGCAAGCCAGGGAGCTGCTCAGCAGCAGCACGATGGTTGGTTCTTGGGCTTATCTCCCCCTCTAGTGGCTCTGCCCTCGATGGAGCTCCTGAAGAAGCACAGACGTTTCTCCTGTGCAAAGAAGCCAGCCACACATCAATAATACCCCTGTGTCTGTGTGCGAGATCTCACTTCACTGTGTTTTGGGCCTCCTGATGTCCCCCAATGAGCAGAAAGCAAAGCACTGTGTGCTCCTTTGCAAGAAAGATGCTGTGTGCTGCACCTCCCATGGGCTGGATCCATCCCTTCAGTGTCATGTTCACACTTTGGCTGAGCTGCTGAAGATCTCTTTTCCAAGTGTATGTTCTAGTGTCAACTGAAGTGCATATTCCAGCTATGGGAAGCTCATCCTACAGAAACCATGGGAAAGCATTTTCCTTACTACACAGCCAGAGGTCAGATGTCTTTCATGCTGGACATGACTTTTCAGGCTCCAGTACGTGTTTTGCTTTCCATCACTCCTGTGTATTTGTGAGATCAAGCAGCTGCTCCACTGTCCTTCACTGCATGGGAATCTTGTGTGCCAAAGCATCTGTCCACCAAAGCCTGAGGATGATGTTTGCACGTTAAGTCCTCCACTGGAAATATTTCTCAAACATTGCTATAAAGACATTCCTTGGAAACCATCCTCTCTTCCTAGGAAAGGAAATCCACTGGGTAGCCCCATAGGGAGGGCCACGGTGGTTCCCTCTTTGGGCTTGGGGGCGAAGCCTGGCCACGAGCACTGGCTTTGTCCCAGCAAGGACTCTCCATGCAGGTAGAAGAGCTCCCTAATGCCACCCAGAAGATTCCAGCTTCAGGCCTTAAACTGGACCCTCTGTCTCCAACAATGCCACCACGCTGAGCTCTGGCATCCGTCCTCCCCCCAGGCAGCAGACCTGGGTGGTTTTCTGCATTGATTTCCCATTGTTTGTGAAGGCTTAACGGAAGAGTTGAGTGGACAGTGCATAGACAGTGCCTTTGGTAATGAGGTTACTCCTGGAAGCTCTGTGTTAGATCCGTAAGGAAATGTTGATGTGTCTGTCTTGTCAGCTGGCACCTTTTTCATTAATCAGCATGAGCAGTGGTCTCAGTGCTGCCTTTCTTATACCAAAAACCTGGAAACTACCACGAGTACAGTGGGTGCACACAAGCTTTACCTAAGGACTGCCCTCTCTGGTGCAGAAGTGGCCCTTGGGCTGACTGGTTATCCCCTGATAGAGTCATAACATCATAACTGCCCAGACCTGTGGGTGGCAGAGGTTGCTTTGCCTTAGGTGTGTGGGAATTTTTTGGTTTTGTTTTCCTCTTTCCTTCAGATGCAGGATTGGAAGTCTCAGCAGCAGCAGAAGGCTATCCTTCTGGACCTATTTCGAACCCGAAACATTGCAACTATTACTATTATGTCATTACTTTTGTGGTAAGGAAATGTGTATTCCTACAGTACCCAGGCAATAGAACACTTTCTGATTTGAGGGCACATGCCACAGGTTTAGACAATAAGTCTAAGCCTCAGAGCCCATCCACATGGTCCTTGGCCCTCAGTGTCCTTGCACCCACACTGCACTAATACACAAGAGTATGGAGAGAACAGCATCGACTTACATGTAAAATAGTTAGGAAATTATAGGTAACAGCTTGTGTATTGCAAATTCTGTTGCTTTGGTTTCTTTAAAGAAGCTCCCGACTCTGTAATCACTATTTGAAGAGAAATGTCCTCCTTGAAGCAAAGGCAGCAACTCAGTAACATAACAAGAAGCAGAACTGTGGCCAGTGGTTTTGTTTGGTTTCTGTGTACTGCCTATCTCAGTGAGACCCTGGTCCCTGTCTGGGCAGCCACAAGGAATGAGGACCCAGTAATACCATATAGACAAACGAGGACCCTTTCCTGTATGTACTTCCCCAGCAGAAAGGAACTGGCTAGCGCACTTGGCATGCCAGAGTAAGGCATTCCTGAGATTTCAAACCCGAACATCCAGCTCTCTCATGAAGATTAAATAAGATGTAACGGAACTGCTGAGGGTGGGAGATCCTGTCACTGGAGCTGGCTACAAGTAGGAATGTAGTTGGCATGGGAAGCTTTCCAGAGTTAATGACTCCATTGTAGTGAAAAGCCTTTGTGAGTGACCTGCACAAAGCCTTTTACTTGGTATAGTGTATGCAAGAAGGACAGAAATCACAGCTCTCTTCCAGCCACTGTGGATATGGTCACTGGAAGGGATGACAGAATTAGAAAGATGGGGATGCCACAATGCCCATGGCTTAACAGTGCATCCTATTTTTGTCACAACATCTGAGGCAACACTGGAGGCGTTCAGACACTGGTGTTTCTGGAATCACTTGGGTTTATTGCTTTCCTCAGGTTCTTCACATCAGTTGGTTACTTTGGCCTGTCCCTCAGCACTCCAAACTGGCATGGAGATGCCTACATCAACTGTTTCCTCTCGGCTGTGATTGAAGTTCCAGCTTATGTGATTGCCTGGCTCTTCCTCCGCTGCCTCCCCCGGCGCTACTCCTTAGCTGGCGTCTTCTTTTTAGGGGGAGGTGTGGTCCTCTTCATTCAGCTAGTTCCTGCAGGTACAAGGTTCAATACATGACTTGAGCATATAAAATGTTAGAAATAGTTTATAGTACGAGTAGTTCTATGAAATTGCTGGAAACCATGACACATTTAGGATTTGAAGTCAAGTTTGTGCTGATCACTTGCAGCCATGGTGTGTTTTTATGTAGATGCTGAGTCATGCACGGCTGTCATTTATTGTATCAAATTACTGAGCTTTTTATAGCCCAGGGAAACCTGGAATTGTAAAATGAGAGCCAAAAGTGTACTGTGATTTTTCTGGTTGTGCACAGAGGCTGAAAAACCCTTCAGGCCTTCCGGATTTCACTGTGTGTAAATCTCTGCAGGATCTGATGAAAAAGGGTAGATTTAAGCTTGTCTTTATTGCTGTGTAATCCAGGTTTGTTCCATTTCAAGAATGCTGTTTTACTTGGAAACAACCAAAATCTGAACAGTACAAAATAACCTGAGCATCTACATTGTGTTCTGTGGGAAGTTTGGAACCAAGTCATCTAGAGATGGGGCTAATACATTGTATAATTTTATATATACACACATACATATACATATATATATATGCAAAATATATAATGTCTTCTATAACTGAAACAAAACCACAACCACTAGGGAAAAAACAGTGATCTGATCTTTGGGATATAGAAGAAATACAAGTAGTAAGCACAGTTTATTCACCTTGATTTTATTTTTTCTCCTCCAGATTTTAATGTCCTGTCTGTGAGCCTGGTGATGCTTGGAAAATTTGGCATCACAGCTGCATTTTCAATGCTTTATGTCTACGATGTGGAGCTGTACCCAACGCTCGTGCGAAACATGGCAGTCGGAGCTACTTCCACCGCTTCCAGGCTGGGCAGCATCATTGCTCCTTACTTTGTTTACCTGGGTGAGACATCTTGTGTTCCTTGCTTTGTGCTACACAACTGCCCAGGGAAATTATATGAGCTTCTGCAGTGCAGGTTCAGCTTTAAGTCCCTTCACTTGTTGTCTCTCAAGTCCCTCCTCTCACCTTGGGTCTGTACATGGAAATGATCATCATCCTGCAGGCAGTAAAGGGTAACAGAGATTAGGAGATTGAGGGTGGAAGTATCTGCTGACTCTGGCAGAACATTGCTGGTGTCCTGCTAAGGGGGTTTTGCCGGTTCACCATGGCAGGAAAGGGAAGACTACTTCTTTTTGCTGTCTGTAACTCACCTGTGTTCTCTCACACATCTACATCCCAGCATGAGTGTAACAAACTGCACCAAAAATAATGAAAATACATGGTCTTTATTTCATACTTGTAGAGTGCAAATGTAAAGTAAAAGGGACAGCAGGACTGTGATGCACTTTAGGGTCTTCAGTTTCTATTGCAGCACAGGTAACAATAATAGTTTTTAAACCAAACTGTTGGTTGGGTTTTTGAGGTTTTTTTCATCTCACGTTTCCATAGGCTCAGCCTTTCAAAGAACTCCTGTTCCAAAAACCTCTTGTTCCAGCCATCAGAATACTTTCCTAAACCTTAGGAGGTTTTAGGAGAAACTCGTCAGCTGCTGATCTTTGCAACAGCTAAATTAGGACCTTGCAGTCCATCCAGCTCATGAACACAGAAGAGATCAAATCACAAACTTTGTATGCAATACCCAGAGGTCTTCACTTTACTGCTAGTTTATGCCATACATCACAAAGTGTGTTGCTGTAAACCGACATAAAGCTGGCAAGTCCAGCTTGGTATTTTCTGCACCATAAATACTTTAACTCCTAGCTAATCCCTTCACTGAAAGACCTTTTCCTTGCTGTGCTATTGTGACTTGAAGATCTTGCATCCTGCCCAAACACTTGTGCGCTCGCTTCAGGCTGCTGGCAGGAGCCGCTGCCTTCTAGTCCAAAATAATATTCTGGGTAGAGCAAGGTCAGAGCCTCTTGTCTGTCATGGGAGGCCTGATGCTCTCTCCCTGTGCAGTCGGGAAGGTAACTAAGGATTCCCCTGTTAGCTGCCCGTTAGTCTGTAATTGGCCTGTTCTTTTGCACAAGCCCAGCAGGATGCACAATCCCAGGCAGCTGATGAGTGCTGGGTTGTTTCAGCACTTTTCCTCCCTCATGTTGAATTATTTAATGGAGGATTTGGTTCCTGATGACAGAGTACTATTGAAGGCTCCAGCAATGATCCCAGCAGAGCTGTTACCTTGCAGACATGTTGGCTATCCCAGTTGGAAGTGTACAAAAATCCTATTAGCTGCTACACAGACATCTGGGATGGCATGAAACCAATGGTAGGTGTTGACTATCCTAGAGTGCACGCTGTAGTTTTAAAACTGAAAACATCTCCAGACAGATAAAAAAAGCAAATCAGTTTTGGATTTACCTTTGATATTTATGAAGAGTTCAGCTAATAATTCCCAATTAATTCTGCATTCCAGCAATGTTGGGAATATAAATTTTACCCATGGGGTTGCTGATTGTGCACATTAAGTACTGCTGTCATGTCCTATGTTCTTACAGATGCCTATGACAAATACCTCCCATATATCCTGATGGGAAGCCTGACTGTGCTGATAGGAATTCTTACCCTTTTTCTCCCGGAGAGCTATGGCAATTCCCTGCCTGAGAGCTTTGAGCAGATGCTGACGGTGAAGTGGTAAGGTGGTTTTCCTTCATCCTATCATTACAAGAATTCAGCACCTCTTCCTACATAGTCCCTTTTCACAATCAGTAAAGATGTAAATCAGTAAACAAAGCCAGGTTGGACGGGGCTTGGAGCAAGCTGCTCTAGTGGAAGGTGTCCCTGCCTGTGCCAGTAGATTGGAACTGGATGGGCTTTAAGGTCCCTTCCAACCCGAAGCATTCCATGGGTCTATGATTCTGTTTCATCAGATCCTTTGCAAAACATCAGATCTTTCAAAGTGAACCTGAGAGCTGCTGTGCTTGAAAGTGGGCACCCGGAAAGGAAGGCTGACCCTCACATCGCCTTCAGGCTGCTGCTTTCTATCTCCCAACACTTTCAATCCTTTTGTAGCACTTGCTCTCCTTAACTTTTCATTTAAACTATTCATTTAGTGAGATGATGTACATTCCAAACCACTTCACTCTTTCAGTGTAAATTCATTAGGTACCACTCCAAATTAAACACAGAATTGCAGTTCTCTAGCCTGTTTCATTTGGGAGGCTACCAGATTACCAGTTACCATCAGGGAGGAAAATTCTTGGGAGCAGCAGGCTTCTTGTATAAACAGATTGAAGCAGCTGAATTACAGTGAATTGTGTTCAAGTCCCCAGTGTTGTTTTGTTGCACTACTTCTGCCACCCAGAAAGGTGTAATTTACAGAGCACTACATTTTCCCTAATGCTTATATTGGTGGTGTAACATGGTTATTTTAGTGGTGGTAATTAGGAGGGGGAAGTGTCTGATGACACATTGTAAAATGTTCTCTGGCTTCTCAGTCTTTTACTGGATTTCAGTTTCAGAAACAGGCAACAAACCACTGGCATTAGGAATGCAAAGGAGAGTCCTAAAGTTCTGGTAACACCCTTGTGAAGAAGGACACATGCTCAAAGGGGCTGCTGAAAGAAGAACAACATCTTCTCAGAATGCATCTTATGCCAGAGGAAAACCCAACAGTCAATGCTCTGCTGCACCATAGTTGTTATCCCTTGTGCTACTGTACCCAAATACATAGTTTACTAACAGATGCTGTCTAGTCCTGTAGGACTCAGTCTGTAATTCAGTGTCCTGAAACTTGGGGTTTCTCCCTTGCTGAGAAATGGGGGCCTGCCTGTGCTAAACACAATTCAAGAAGTAAGCTAGAAATGAGTGTTAGGAATAGTACAGCAATGACTCCAGTCAGTCAGGTATCCAGTGAAAGAAAGGAAAGAAAGGATAGTGAACCTAATGCTGGTGGTTTTTCTCACTATGCATGTTGACTGGATGAAGGGGAGCTAAGGTCTGTCTCTGAAAACCTCAGCACGTGCCCCCGAAGGGAAGATCTTCCTTTGAAATCTGAGACCAAAGCCTAATAGACTAAGTAGGACCAGAATTTAGTAGTAGCAAGGCAGACATGCACTTCAGTGTAAGGATGTGGGTTTCGTACAAGACGTCAGAGTATCTTCTGATGTTGCTTGCTTTTCCCAGGAGCTGGGATCCACTTGTCCCTGTAAAAGCTGATGCTTGTTTATAAGGCCTGGGACCACAGAAATCCTTGGGCTTCATGAATGTTTAGTGTCCTTGGGGATGGAGGGAGGAATCTTTAACACTGAGTAAGGGCTACAGCTTGCTGACCATCTGAGGGGCTGCGCCTTCTTTCAGAAGAAACATGGGCTTAAGCAAGTCAGTGGTCCCATCCAAGTAGCTTTAGCTTTCAGGTGTTTCATGGTATATGGGCATGAGCAGATTTTTTAGATCTTCTGGGGTTGTGTTTTTTCCAAAGCATTTCATTTGAATATATACCGCATCCTTCTGTACCTTCAGAGAACGTACAGAGAAGACAGTTTTAAAAGCCTCTGCATAATCTTTGTACCATTTACAGATTTAAAGGCGATTTGATGCTCACAAAAATCTGATGTTCTGTTCTGGAGATGTTCATCTGCAGCTATTAAAAACCACAAAAGGGCTAATTTGGGACCACAGGTTTTTTCAGAACAAAAAAAAACCCCCACCAAACCGCCACCAAATCCAGTGTTTTGTTCTTCAAGTCCTACAGGTTATGGATGTATTTAAGTTCAGTGACACTTGATTGGATGAAAACAAATGTGGAGCTTAGAGTTGTGCTACTACTGTTTAACGAACACTACATAGCAGAATACCTTTTATTTTCCTATTTATTGGCAGTGCATGCAGTTTGTGGCCACACAGTCGATCAGACCTGGTAGACTGATTTTTATCCTCTGTAAGTATCAATTAGCCATGATTTGATTTCTGTGAGGGCCAGCAAAAGCATTCTGTCTTGCCTCTAACGGGAGAGTTTGTGGCAAGCTGGTCTTGTGCTGGCACTGGGCACAGGAAGGAGGCTCTCCCTCCAAGTTCAAGCACAAATATAAAGCTTTATAACATGTAAGTGCAAGGAACTTGTGCAATTACTTTAAGCTGCTCTTTGGGATGCAGAAATACCATTTACTTTCACCTTAGTTTGCCACAGTTAGGCTTTTCCCATGAATGTAACGCAAGGCAACCATTATCCTGTGACCCCTGATGTTCTCATTCCTTCTGAAGCTGAAATTTCTCTGATATCAGCAGTATTTAATCTTGGTTTTACTACAAAGTTAATCTATAGAATAGCAGTTTAGACATAACTACATTTGTCAGCAAAGCCTTTGTATCAGCATGGGACAGGTTTGACTTGATTAAATAGAGGTGGCTGTATCTTTATGAAGATTTTTATATCAAATTGGTACTTACTGTGTGTGATTGTAGGCTTGGGTGTTTCTAAAAGGTAAATATTTTTGTACTCTTGAACTCCATGGTAACTTAAAAACCCTATTTTTCCTTTTTTAAATAAGAGAAAGGGTTGTGTTGGGTTTTGGTTTGAATGCCTTGTTTTAATCGGTCTCATTTTTCTTACTTGATCTCAAGCTGGTGTCACGTTTTAGTGTTTTTAATGGCATGTTTAAACAAAGGCAGATCTTTTCCAGCTGTGGAATAACTTTCTGAAAAGCACACGATGTTGTTACAAGGCCTCATGGTGCCTGAGAATGGTGAAAAACAAGAAAAGGAGATTGCTTCAGCTGATAAAGCATTTGCAAGGAGAATTTTTGTCCTTTGCCAGTGTCTTCCCCAGGCTCACAAGACCCAAAGAGCAATGGTCTATGGGAGAACCCAACAGGGATGAATATGAAATGCCACTTTGTGGCCAGTTACTATTCTCTTAATTGTGAAGCTGAAGCAAAGAGCACTGGTTTAGTAGCCTTTAGCAGAAGTTAAATGTATTGCTATGAGCTATTTAAGCCCCTCCTTGCAATCTTCAGCGGGAAGGGCAGGAGGGAAGCGCCAGCAGCATCGCCCTCACTGACTGCAGGGGCCTTGTGCTGCGCCTCAGCTGTCACCACTGTCACCTTTACTTGGGTCTCTCTGTGCAACCTTTGATCCTGGGCTGGTTAACTGGATGTGCTAAAGCATAGATGAACTGTAGTAACTGCCACTCATTCACGTATGTCTTCATGGTAATAAAAATGTGCGCTGGCATTGTGTAACCTGCTTTCCGTGTGGAGTGCAATTTCATAGGAGGTCTCCTCACTTCAACGCTTTGGGCAAAGAGGTGTAAAAAGGTAGTTTAAAGTGTACTTAGCGTGGATAATGTAGGAAAACACCCAGACCCCGGCCAGGCTCGATGATGATTTCGAGGTTTAACTTCAATTTTGTCCATTTCACATTTCTGAGATATTTCACAGCTGTGAAAAACATGATTCCAACACGGAAAGAAAGTTCCTTTTAAACAGAAGCATTCAAAAATGCTGTAAAAGGTGTACATTTGACCTTCATCAATTGGAGGTGAAGGTATTACCCACAAAAGGCTGGTCGGAAATGTGAAGTAGCCCAATGCTGGCAGTCAGGGAGCAGCAGCGGGAGCAGGCAGCGCTCCTGCCTGCAGGGCTCTGCGCATCACCCGGCATACCGAGGTCGCCTCTTCGGCCCTTGCTGTCAACACCAGCCGAGGCGCTGCCCGCAGCCAGGCCTGGGCTTTCCCTCGGGCCGCTGCCCTTGCGGCGAGGCGCGGCACAGCACCCGGCAGCTCTCCCGGCCGCGGCGGGGCTCCGAGAGCCGGGGCCGCCGCCAGCCCCGGGCTCGCCTCGGGCCGAGCCCCCGCCAAGCCTCCGTGCGGGCGCAGGGCATGCCGGGAGCCGCTGAGGCTGCACGCCGGGCCGGGCCGGGCCGGGAGCGGCCCCACCTGAGGGGCCTCCGCCTGCAAGCCCCACCCCCGGCCGCTCCCCCGCCGCCGAGGCCCGGCCCATGGCGAGGCGCTCCGCGGGCTGCGCGGCGGCTCGGGGCGGCCGCTTCCTGCCCGCGCCAGACCGGCTCGCAGGTAGCGGCGGCCGCGGCTCGCCATGCGCGACTACGACGAGGTGACCGCCTTCCTGGGCGAGTGGGGCCGCTTCCAGCGGCTCGTCTTCTTCCTGCTCAGCGCCAGCATCATCCCGAACGGCTTCAACGGCCTCTCCATCGTGTTCCTGGCCGGCACCCCCGAGCACCGGTGCGTCGTGCCCAGCGGGGCCAACCTGAGCGCGGAGTGGCTGAACGCCAGCATCCCGCTGGAGCTGCAGGGCGGGCAGGCGGTGCCGAGCCGCTGCCGCCGCTACCGCTTGGCCACGCTCACCAACTTGTCCGCGCTGGGGCTGCGGCCCGGCTCCGACGTGGAGCTGGAGTCGCTGGAGCAGGAGCCGTGCCGGGACGGCTGGGAGTACAGCCGCGACGTCTATCGCTCCACCATCGTCACCGAGGTGCGCGGGGCGCAGGACCGGGGCTGCGGGGGGAAGCGCGGGGTTTTCCTGGTGCCGGATCTGTTCGGTTTCCCTTGTCAAAGTAGCCTCTAAGCGCAGCGCATTTGCATGTGCGGTGGCTGCTGAATGGGCTTCATCTGATACCTGTATAGTGGCTTGGAGTAGGGGTCAGTGCCGGGATAGTGAATGCGCTCGCCTGGTGGTTCAGAGAGATCTCATTGGGCTCGGGAGATCGAAAGGGTTGGGTTTTGTTGTGCAGGATGCTGCAGTCGGGAAGCCCTGGCGTGATGCTGTGTCCAAAAGGGCGCTGAACTTTACCTGTTCAGGTCTGTTCAGCCCGCGACGCCTCTGCTTTGACCGTGCCTGCTGCTTTGATGTCCCCATTCACCTGCAGGGCCAGATCATGTTCTCTGCTCGTATGAACCCCATCAGCCAAGCCTGTGGTGAGGGCAGGCAATACAGTTGGAGCTGTGCCAATGGTCCCTCTTGTTTTAGGTGAAAGCTGAAGAGATCCACAGGTGCTGATTGACCTAAAGTGCAAGGAAGTAGATTTTGAGGAATACTTGAATTTCCAAACATGTATAGTTTGTTGGGGTGGGTTTGTTTGTTTCAAAAGGCTTATAAACTGTACTGTCCCGGTGCCTGTGGACAAGTTTTACAGAGCTGGAACTATAACTGTTGTTATTCCTTGCTTTGCTAAGTGGGCTGTTTGGATAGCGATGGTGTGAATATTTAATGAACATAAGCATTAAGTACAGAGCGCAGAAGTCTTCCTCACAAGGACTGCGGAGAGGAAGGGAGTGTGGGAGAGGAGCCGTGGCAGCGCAGGGAATCATGGAATGGTGGCACTGGAGTTGTTGGAAACTTCCCTCAAACACACACAGCAGCAGGGCCTTGAGTGATGCCACAAGGCATCACCTCACCTCACCTATTTCTAAAGAGCTGCTTGCGAGGGAAGCTGCTCTGAATCTCTAGACCCTGCTTCTTGCTGAAATGCACTGTTGTGTGAGGCCAAGCCGCTCTTAGGGCAGCGTAAGGCAGTTGGCATCTTCTCATGGCAGTCCCATTCACGGCTGAAATGCAGGTTTTGTTCCAGTGCCTTACTATAATGTTTCGCTTGGCTTAGATGTGGTTTCAGCCAGTGCTTTGTCTCTGGAGCTTCTTCACTGAGCTGTGCCTTGATGTAAATTAAAACATCCTGAGCTATCAGGGTATTGTCCAGGAGCCCTATAATCTATGAGAAACAGGAGCTGCGCCTCCCCAGCGGCTCTGGTTTTGGCAGATGTTCCGTGCCTGTGGGAGGTAATGTCTGTCTGCCCAGACATCGTGCACCGAGGCAGTTTTGGGGTTGGATGCTTTCTCCCTTTATTAATGCCTCTGAGGGAGTTTTGCAAGAGCTGTGGCCTTTCACATACTTGCAGGTTTTTGGTGTTAAACTCGACGCATTTCTTGGCTTGGTGCTGCTGCTTTCATGATTGACCAATCTTGTGTTTCGTTGCATATCTCAAACTCGTTGAATAATCATGAGGACCTTTGTCCCAGATTTCCACAGCCAAGGGAGGGGGAAGGGAGAATTGTTTTAAAGAAAGCTTTTTGCTGAATCTCTCGTGACTCTGGATAAAGTCTACGTTTATAGTTCTGCTTTTCAGAGATTTAAAGCATTCAGTTCCCCCTCGCTTGAAGAGACACTTCCTTTTCCCACACAGGCTAGCAACAGAAGGTTGTTATTAGCCTGCATGCAGTATTTAACCAGTCCTCGTGTAACAAAATCCCTTTCTGCCTTTTACTTCTCGAAATGCTGTGCTTGGGGGATAAGAAAAGCTTTGCTTTGGCTCAAGAAGTCGTCTGTGTCACTCTTACTCCTCCATAAGTCCCATAAAAAAAGAATGTAGGAGTAATAAAAGTTCCTATGTGGTAATAAAAGGAATAAAACCCGGGGTAATTAAGGGAAAAAGCTAACTTCTGCCAGCCTAATATGTTATGGGGCTATACTGAATAACTGGGAATAGAATTGAGCGATGGAGTTAAGAGCATGAGTGGACTAGAAATATGATAGAAGGAGAAGACATTAGATGATACAGCAGTCAAAGCAGTTTAGTCCACATGGGAGTAATTCTAACATACTGAAACATAAACAGGCACATTTGGTATACATGTGTTCATCCTCTGCTTCTAAGATGTGTTGTGGTGTTCATCGGTTTTGAAATCAGTTCAGGGCAGGAGGTGTGCTCCAGGGCTGTGTGGTTTATGCCTGTTGTGCTCTTACAAGCTTCAGGGACTGGCTTTGGCAAAGGAAGGATGCACGTGGTGGGAATTGCCAAGAGTAGTGAGGCTGGGTGCAGGGCTGATGCTCTGTCCTGTATGGACATGCAGGGAGAGAAAGTTCTGGGCAGATCCAAGGGCCCAGAGGTTTACATTCCCTGCCCACCAGGGATTCAAGTGCCCTGCTGTGCTGCCAGACCTGCTGGAGATCAGCGGGTTTTGCCAGATCTTCGGGGAGGAAGTGGAGACGGCAGTGGTGACATCTGGAATGACAGAAATGAGCACTGTGGTACAGCTGTGAAACTAGAGGTTTCCACGTTCAGCCTTTGGAAGGCACAGGGATGTATTGTTTTGCTTTACCAAAATAACCCCGGGTCGTGGTAGGCATCGTCCTTTTTCTCCAGCCCCCTCAAAAATGTGATGTATGGGGGATAGTTAAGTTTCTGCACTGGAGTTGCAAGATATTCGTCACTTGCCTTCCTGTTCTATGCAGGTTTTCCCTCTGTAACAATTTAAAACAACAACAAGGGGAGAAATTGAGCAGAATGTATATTTTGTACATACAGACTTCTGTTTGTGTTTGGATAATGAGCTTTAATGTCACATTTAGAGCTTCTAAGTATCTGAAATATACAAATGTATTCTCAGAGGAAAGGGTGTTTAATAACACTCATAGCTCTCAAATAAGCAGAGTATGTTTATATAGGTATAAAACAGGCCAGATTCTGAATCAGAGCTCCTGAGTACTCAGTTGTGAGGCTGCAAGATTGTTTTTGAAAAGCCTTCCTTTACTTGCAGGGAGAAGCAAGTGGTAGGAGAGAGAGTACAGGAGATTGGATTGGCTTCAAAACCACTTGCTAACATGTTGACTTTATAAAGAAAATATTAGCACATGGGACCATCCCTCTTCAGTTTTCAAGTGTGCGTTATCCTCTGCTAGAGGAAGACAGCTTAAAAAGAAATAAATAAAGGAGTGGGAGGACAACAGGTATTGTTGCTGTAAAAATTCCTGTTCCTATTGAGCTTTTCCTTCTATAACATGGGTGTAACCAAGTGAGGCTCTTGAAGTTGTTTTATCTGTCACAGTTCATCTTTGCTCAGGGTTGTAGTAATGCTGTTAGGGAAGTGGGAGTGTTTCTGCGGTGGAACAGTTCTCTCTCATCTGAGGAACACCGTTTTGTCAAGTGAGGTCCTAAATTGTGTTGGTGGTGGCCTTGCAACTACTTGTAACTTTCAAAACGTATTTGGTAGTGGTCTGTATTTGGTGTATATTTGTTTGCTGTGATGCTATTGCGAGGCCTGACAGTGTTTTGAGAACTCCTCTATAATGAGACTTGCAATTTCCATATTATGATGCATTAAAAATATCGGGCAAATTTTATGCTTACATAGAGGGGCATGTTGTTATTAGCAGCTAGAATTCTGGTATTTCCTGTTTTGCCATCTCTTACAAGGTGATATAACTGCAGTGAAAGGGAAGCGGGATGAGGGAGCTGCATTGGTATCTGGATGAGAGCCGCTGCGGGATTTAGTGTTAGTAATTCATGAGGTGCCAGCTCTCCTTTCAAGACATGGGGTGCTTTGCAAGTGCTGTGCATGCAGAGCCTGCACACAAGAAATTGCTGGTTACCCCTTCAGGTTTTGAAGTGTCTGGAGAACATAGAGGAGCAGTATTTTTCACTTGTGGTACAGCAGTATCTCCAGCCAGACTTGTGGCAGCCTGTCTGCCTGAACTTGCCTTGTGGTTTTACTGTGATGCTGTTATTCTGGGCTGTGAATGTTGTTCACGGTTTGTTCACAGTTCTTTAAACGAAAGAACTCAAAATATTTCATCTTGGAGTGTGCATTTTGATTGTGGTTTGCGTGAAAACTGCAGGGAAGTTATATTAGTGTTCTGCTGCATGTTGGAAAGGTGTAGGAAATGCTTGTCTAGCAAGACTGACACAGTTCTACAGTTGCTGCTTAGTGTAATCCTAGCTGAACCTGCCATAGTACTTCTTCTTCAGGTCTTCTACCAGTCCCCTCTTCCCACCCACCCTCACCAGCAGCTGGTATCAGCCAGGAATCTTATGGATGTGAGAATATCCCACCACACATCTTGACTCCAATGCATAAGTAATTATTGCTGGCAGGTATGAGGATACTGACGGGCATCACCCTAGCCTGGTCATCGTTCAGGAAGAAGCTATGGCACAAGCTGTCCGAGTAAGGAGATAAGTTTAAACTGCAGCAGAGGGTGTCCCCTTCTGAAGTTGTAATAAAATGGAGTGAGGATGTTCTGTGCCATGCCTAGAGCATTGAGTACCAGTGTTCAGCAGCTCAGTGCTTTGCAACAGCAGCAGCTGCTCTTTGAAACACAACTGAAGTGGTTTTCTCCTGTTCGGAGCTCCCCGTACTTTGCTGGTGTTAATCTTATCTCATTCACTGGGGCAAAGGCCATTAGAGCTGGCAGGCCATCTCAAAGGATACTAAGAAATGAAGAAAACCACATGATTTTAGAGCACTGGGTCACGCTATACCGTGTCCAAACAGCACTGCCAGCAGCAGGATTCAATCAGTAACTACTGGGACACTCACTGTTTGTGATGCTGGTCTTCTATCAGTGATGCTTCAATGACTTCTTGGGCAACATACAGCTAAGGGAAGGGTACAGTTGTGGAATGGTTCTGGAACCAATGGCCACCACCAGTGACAAGCAATAGCGTAGACCTTGTTGGTGAGTTATTAAAAAGTTGAAGACTTCAACATTCATTTACTGGGGCAAGAGGTAACAGACCTTAAAATCCCTTTGTTCTGATGGTTGTGCATCTGTGGAGTCTGTAAATAACTGGTATTGCACAACCAAGGCAGTTTTTCCTTGGAAATTTGGTATTGAAGTTCACCTTGGTGCCTGGTTCAAGTGATCTTCAGCATAACAGCTCCTAACACTGCTTTAATAGAGTGGAGAGAAAAACTAGCTGGTAATCATTGCCACATATAAAGAACCACTATGCTCCCACCTGCCAATGCAAGGAGCTTTTGGCAGAACAGTGCAAAACATTTTACTACCATGAACTCTTCCAAGCAGGTCTCTGCCTCAGTGGTCTGAAGAGGGTGTTTGTTAATGGGCACAAGCCCATCAGTGTCTGGAAAGCCAAGTGGGCCACAGCCTCGTGCCAAAGTACAGGATGATGCCAACTCACAAGTACAGGGTGGTCAGCTGGAAAATAATCACTTATTTAGTAGTGGCTATAAATCACTGAGCTAGAGTTTTGGCTAGGTAGATTTTAGTTCTGTGTTTGAAGATGACTGGCTCCAGTAGCTGGTGCAAAGCTGGTTCTTTGTGAGTAGGCAAGTTTTTAGTAATGCAGGACTTTTATTTGGTTTCCTGGTATGTGTCATCATGTGTAGGCTTGTGATAACCACTGGAACCTTTGGCCTGTATGAATTTGGTAGTGGTCATTCACTGCGTAGTTCCAAGTTGCCAGATCCATTTTACTGAAGCTTCCTGGCTGGATTAGCCTCTGTGGTCATCATGGAATTGCTCAAACATTCTTCAATCTGTAATGAAGTACAGCTTTTATGGAATAAATAAAGAGTTAATTATAAATGTTAATTGCAGGTTTTAATCCAGATGATGTTAATAACTACAGCAAGTTAAATCCCTTACGTGAGTTCTATGAATTTGTTATTAGACAGCCACAGTTCTGGCAGGAGCTTCTGTAATGATGTATAATTGATGGTGGTGTAGGGTTCATTGGAGCAGCGCATGGAAGGCTGGTGCCTGTGCCTCAGGTGGTGGGAGGCTGGAAGGGTTTGGGGAGTAAGTGCAAGAATAATTGAGGATTATGAAGTCTAAAATAAGGAGAGATTTTTCAGACATAGCAGCTCAGCATCCCTTCCCATTGCTTTCACCGAGCTGCATCTCTGCAGCAGGTTACTCATTCCTCTTGTGGAGGTTTTCTGTCCAAAGAGCATGTTTTCATCCAGCCTCAGTCCAGTCATTTAGAAGGGAGGGGAAGTCTTGTTTACCAGAAGACTTTCATGTTCTCTCTCCCTGCAGTGGAATCTCGTGTGTGATGACGACTGGAAGGGACCCTTCAGCACCTCCTTGTTCTTTGTGGGTGTCCTGCTTGGATCGTTCATATCGGGACAGCTCTCAGACAAGTAAAGTATATACACCAGAGCTGCTGGCTCTGTTTGATGCTGTTTTGTAAGCAGTTCTGTATGTGAGGTTTCCTGTATCTGTCTGCAACTGCTAACACATCTTTGTTCCGTGACTGTCTAATCTGAATGTATAGTGTATAGGGAACACGTCCTGAACTAGAACAGAATGGTGTGAAGATTGTTAGTGGGGGTTATCTTTATCTGTTTATTTTTTCAGCAAAACCACTTCTGCAGCAAACTGGTTTTATGCCAGGAGCAGGTGTAGCAGATAAGTTTCGTCTGGAAAAATCAGATTAGGAATATGCTCTTCTAATTACTTTGGACCATGATCAGAGGGATTCCTGAGGCTTGTTTCCCCTTTTTTGAGGTCAAATTTGAAAGTCTTCGTGTAAACACTCATAGCTTCTTTCTTCATCATCAAATGCAGCATCTAAATCCGATGACCTGCATGTGTGGAAGCTCAAAGCATGACTGCTGCTCAGCTGTGCTCCAGCGAAGCGAGGCTTTCTTGTCAATCAGTACAAACCTTCATGAATTGGAAGAAACCATTAATTTTTGTGGTGTCAAAAGTTGTCTGGTTTGTTTTTAAAGCTCAGTTTTCCTGATTCTCTCCCTGGGATTTGCTGTGCAGTACATTGTGTGCTGTCTTCCTGATTGTCAGAGAACAGTATGTGGTCCTCTAACTTGCTGATTCACTGGCAGGGTTTATATTTCTTTGAAACACAATCCCTGGGCCACGAATCTTGTAGCATCGTTCAGGGCCATTGCGTGGTTGCCTGCTCATCAGGTTGGACCAACCTTGAGCTTGGAGGCAGTGATCCTTGAAAACCAAGCAGCTCTCCTGGACTTCTCTCCAGAGCAATGACATGGATTTTTCCAAGCAGATCCCAGATGAGGCCAGTGTTTGCTCTCCCAGTGATCCTCCCTTCTGCCTTGTTTCTCCCCTCCTCATCCTGCACTTCACCATCGCACAGCCAGCAGCCATGGCAGCCTCTGACCCTTACAGCCCCAAGCAGTTCTCCCTTGTTTGCAAGCTTGTGGTCCAGCAGTATCTCCTTTTGTCAGCTCCTAAGTCCTCTGCATTAGGAAGTTATCATGAATGTATGCCAGAAACTTCCTGGGTCTTGTCCTTCAAACCCCCCGTAATGGCCAGTGCCTTTGAACACAAGGCTTCCCGTGGTTGTCTGAAGTTGGCCTCCTTTACTTCTTGCTGATCAGGTGGACTGTAGTGGACGCCCACAGCAGTGCCAGTGTTGGTCTGACTGCTAATCCTGGCCCATAAGATCTCAACTGGCTCTTCATCCATCCCCAGACAGAGTTCTGTGCCTTCTGGCTGCTCTCACATTTCCACTCTTCCCTGTGAGGTGTCTCCCACCAGTTCATTGTGGTGCTGCTGCAGGGCTTGGGTGCTTCGTTCAAAAGAGCTCCCAGCCCTTTGTCTGCTACAGGGATGCCAAGTGTCTTACATGGTAACTGCCCAACAGCTGAAGCAGGAGCAGTTCTGGTGCCAAAAGCCATGAGCTTCCCACTTTCACAGTCACAGGAGTCTCTTCCTGCAGGTCCTTCACATGGTGACACAGCTCCTCAGCAGGCACAGTCAGGGAGACCATCGGTGCAGCTCATGCAGTTACTCTCACAGGACATTGGCACTGACTTCTACAGCAGCTTGATGGATTGGGTTGAGTTTAATCTCCTTTTTTCTTTAATACTTCATCAGTAGAACTGCTGGAGTCCCTTAAATTGGTTCATTTTTTTTACCAAGAGGAATGAAGATTGCAGCGTGGGATCACTCTACTAATAACAGCATCTTACACACATCAGGTTTACCTCCCCTTCAGGAGCTTTCCTTCCTTGTGTTTTAACATGCTGCTCTGTGTCATGACCTGTGTGCTCCTTAGACAAGGAGCATGTCATACTCCTTCATTTTAAATAATTTGATGATTTTATTCCCTGTTTGTACTATCAGTAAATAAAAAATAGTGTCCCAGCGCATGCTTAAAGGCAACTTAAGCAGCAGCCCTTGGAATATTACTTTCTCTTGGCCAGTGGATGTTTTAATGTATTCAGAATAGTTGTGCCTGTGTCATGTTTCCTGAATCTCTGCTTTCTGCAGATGTTTTGTATCTCCCTGAGAATTCATATGAGTAACCTTATTTTTCTGTGGCTGAAGATTTCATTTGTGCTGTTGTGTAATAATCTCTTTTCTTCTTTCTTTAATATGTCCATGGAAGGTTTGGCAGGAAGAAAGTGCTGTTTGCAACTCTGGCAATGCAGACTGGCTTCAGCTTCGTACAGGTCTTCTCTACCAGCTGGGAGATGTTTTCAGTGTTATTCATGCTGGTCGGCATGGGACAGATCTCCAACTACGTGGCAGCGTTTGTTCTTGGTATGAAAGTCCTGCTGGGCACAGTATGTGTTCTCTTGTTTTGTGCTTTTCCTGCTCCTTTTCAGTACTAGCTTAGGGTTGATTGTTTGCCAGGCAGCACTGTTACGAATGTCCTTGCTGCATGTGGATATCTTCTTCTCTTCTTGGAAGTTTCCAGTCGATAGAGGTACAATCTGAATTAATTCTGTGGCTTGCCATCCTAAAAAGGCAAAAAATCTATTATTTGGAACAAAGTCTGTCTTCTACTTGGAGAGATAAGACACATAAGACATGAATTCTCAGGGATTTCTGTTGCCTATTTTGAGGCCTGAGTGCCTTTTTGATTTAAAATATGTGTACATCAAAAGATTGCAAAGCTTTTATGGCTAAGAACAAAATAGTCTTTCAGAAGGTGATACAGGTCAGGGACCTAATTCAGCAACTCTGAATTATTCCATAAAGAAGCTGTTTTCTCTCCATGAGCTGGAGATGACCCTGTAGGGATCAAGCTGAGGTTAACTGTTGTGAATGTTTTGCAGTATGTCAAGTGGGTTTAGTTCCTCAAGTAAAGTGTGAGATTCTGAGAAGATAAAAACAGAGAAGTATTGGCTACTGTGAGCCACAGAAATATTTTATGGCCCAGTTCTCTTCCTGTTTTATATATCATTACCTGGATTGATCACTGCGGGAAGCAGATCTGTGGTGCCTCTAAAACGGAACAGCGCCCTGCACTAAATACTGTAACTGTCCCATATAGTGTATTTCAAAGCCAGTTATTAGAGGTGGGTTTGGTATGTTATGCCATTGCTGTTAAGTTAAATACTGCCCTTCCCTCTGCTGTTTTGAACAGGCACAGAAATCCTTGGCAAGTCAATCCGGGTGCTGTTCTGTACACTGGGCGTCTGCATATTTTATGCATTTGGCTACATGTTGCTGCCCCTGTTTGCTTACTTCATCAGGGACTGGCAGATGCTGCTGCTGGCGCTCACTTTACCTGGGCTGCTCTGCATCCCGCTCTGGTGGTGAGTATAAATTAAAAGACTTCAGTCTTTTAACAGGTCCTGTCTGCAGGTTTCTAAGGTCCAGACTTCAACCAGCCTTTACCAATGAAATTCAGGAATGGGCAGGTGAAGAATGGACATGATGTCCTTTACTCTTCTCAGCTGCAAGTCCATAGCTTTGCGGGTGATGCAGCTCATGCCTGAGAAGCCTACTCTTCGTTTTCTGTAGGCTTCTCTAAAATGAACTGATGCACATACATAGAAAACAAAGAAGTCGTCAGTAATGCTCATCCTTCTGCACCACCTGAAATCCATGAGTAGGCCTAAACGAAGCGCAGAAGGAGAAACCTTTTTTGGGAAGCTGGGCAATGCTCGGGTGATGTAGATATGGCAAGCAACAAATCAGTACTTGCACATCTGAGACCTCCGTGTTTTCCTCTATAGTCAAATACTACTTTTAGGTGGCATGTAACGTTCAAACAGTCCACGCGGTGGTGGTGTTTCCTCACTAGCATTTGTGGTTCCCTCCAGTTTCTCGCGGAACTGAATGACCGGTGATTTGTGCTTTCTGACTTGTCTTATATGACCGTGTTTACAGTTACTAATTTTACGCGTGTTATCCTTCAAGGATGCACCTCTTAACATACGGAATGCTACTGAATTCCTTTAACTGTTTCCCACACTCTGAAGGTTTTGCTTGCTGTTTTTTCTCTGAGTCATTGCTAATTTCTTTAGTACTTCTAAAACCCACAAACACATTTTGGTCTGCTCTTGTCCAGCATGCTCTTGTCCAGCAAGTCTGCTCTTGTAAACCCGATTTCTGTTGTCATTGCTCGAATTTCTGCAAGATATGGCAGGTTTTGAGATCTTCATGCCTGGAACAATGTGGACTGATGCCTGCAGCAGTGCTTGTGACTCTGAACCTTTTATGCAGGGTCATTCCGGAGTCTCCTCGGTGGCTGATATCCCAGGGAAGGTTTCAGGAGGCAGAAGACATCATCCGAAAGGCTGCAAAAACCAACGGCATTACAGCCCCAGATGTGATACTTCACCCGAGTGATGTAAGATTCATTTAGCATCCATTGGACCTATTAATGACCATGTGAAGTGATTGATTTCCAGGCATCTGAATTGAGTTACGCCTGCAGTGTTATTGCATACTTCTCAAATGGATAAAAAGTCCCTTTTCCTGAAAAGCAGAATACCCTTTCCTGCTTCATTAAGATTTGCAAAGCCCTTGCTGTCTCATTCCCATGGGAATGCCAGCATGCATTCTTTTTGATCCAGTTTACAACCACTTTTTCCCTTTTCAACTCCAGTTTTTGGGGGTAGGTAATGAATTTGAGGTACCTGTTGCTTTGTGATCTGAGTACTAGGGCTGAACAGATTTTATACTTGCACTTTCTAATATAGTTCTATAAATCTTAACGCAAGACTAATCCTGATGAGTGGCACTGGAATTAATGTAATCTTAGTTCATAGTCAATTCCAATTTTTACTCCATGCTAAGGAAAGCAAAACTTGAGCCCTTTTAGGGTGGAGTAGGTAGCAGTATCTTTTCTTCCCACCTATTTCTTGCAACATGTTCTTGTTTCCTGTAGGTATCTCCCCTTTGTCTGATCTGTTTGGTGATCTTAAGGTATAAAAGCAGTTCCACACTCAGACATGACCTCCAAAGGTCGGACAGTTGGACTGCTTGCATAATCCAGGAGAATGGCACCTTTCTAGGCAGATGTGTCGGACCTGTCTGGGCAGTTGCCCAGTTGTGTTCTGGTTGACAGTTGGTATTATCTTGTAATTTATATGATAATCCCTTGAATGCTCAGTTGCTTTTCAAGGCCTCTATCCCAGGCTAAGGCAGATTGTTACCCATTAAGTTTCTGAGTGTTTGCTGTTGACATTGAAAAGGGTTTGCTTGGGTTGAAGTTAACTGAGGAGCAAACAAACTGCTTGTCCAGACTTATTTGTAGATGGCAGCACAGACATCCTGGCCTTGCTGGGACAGAGAGAGAATGTCAGGAGAACCCAGACCTTCTGAGGAGAGCTTTTTCCCTGGATAGTCATCAGGACATGGGTTTTTTTCCTTTGTTATTCCTCTTCTCATGCTGTAGCCATGAACACTCACCCATTGTGAGTGGCAGGAGAACAGAAAATTAGCTCTGGCTGCAGCATCTGCTTAAGGTCACTGTCCTTGGAATCCTCTATCTCTTGTTCTTAGAAAGAACCATTGATTTGTTTGCCTTCTAAGAACGGGATTGGATTACAAAGCAGCAGAAGATAGGGGCAAGGAAACACTGGACAAGGGGAAATGCTGACTTTCTGCAGCAGAATGGGCTGGCGTTCACGGTGCTTGTTTACAGATAAATCATTGCACATCAACTTTAGGAAATGCAGATTAACATTCTGGCACTCAAAGGAAAATGAGCTTGATGAACAGGCACTGTTTAAATGTTTAAATGCAAAACCCCTGCCCATCTTTTTACTTAAACTAATGCCCTGGCCAAAAAATCAGTGCAGAGCTTCTTGCCATCAGTGGTCTGTTTGCCCTGTTCTCATGTCTGCTTTCTGCAGAGCTGTGAAGCAGGAAGCTCACTGCCTCTTGAGTTTTCAGGAAGCTTATTCACACTGCAGAGAGGTGCTTGGGAATCTGGCTGGCTCTCAGCCCTCCTGCCTTTGGAACGTGAGTTCTTTGGAACTCTCCTCCTTTGCAGGAGCAGCGCCAGCTCGTGTTTGGCATATTCCTCAGCCCCGGGCAGCTGGGGAGCAGCACGTGCAGCATTCAGGCTCTGGAGATTTCAGAACCAGTTAGAATCCCGCAGGTGACTGGTTACAAACAAGCTGCAGAGCACAGACAGAGGCTGCTTGATTGAATTACCCCATATGAGGGGTTAGAAATGTTTGGATTACAGGTTTCATTTCAAACCATCATTTTGCCCTTCCTGCTCTTATCTTAGCTCCTTGTTTTAGCCTGTCCTCTCAGGAATTTTGTTGTCCGCTTATCCAGCTCCTAAAAGCCATGGTCATTTCTTTTCCTCATCAGCTGTGCTGAATTTTGCTGTTCCTGGTTTTGTTTTGTGGTTGGTTTGTTTGGGGGTTTTTCTTTCCCTCCTTTCTTGTTTCCTGTTTGCTGGTTTCTTAGCAATAAATAGTGGCAAAACTGGAGAGTGCTTAGGAAAGATCATGTGATTTATGAGAAAGGCTGGGAGCTGCAGAGCTGGCTGAAGCTGACTGGTGGGAAGTTGGGCTTCAGGCAGAGGGAAAGCTATCAAACATGAAGAACTTTGCTTTTCTTAGACAGCAAAGATTTATGAGGGCAAATACACTGCAGTTGAGTGTGCACAAGCATCAGGCCTGCTGGTTTACCCCCCAAGTCAGAACAAAATAGCACTTAAAGAATTCTCACCTGACTGCCGGGACTGTGTAAACTTCATGTTCCCATTAGCTCCAATACAGTTTACAAGACATGGAGAAGATAATGTATGTTTTGAGTTGAGGGACAAGAGTTAAGGCCCCAAATCAGTGTCCGGCAACCACCCTGTCAAAAGAAACATCACTAACTGAATATGGAAGAGAGGTTGATGGGGAATTAAGTTAAACTTCATGGGGAATTTAGTTGCTTTTGTCTCTTTATTGGTGTGTGGTGTCCTGCAATACATCCAGCTACTTCTGCTGAACCAGCCTGATGTTTTAGGGGAAAAAAGTATTGTAAGCTGAACTAATAGAGTAGAGGATGGTATGTTAGACCAAGTGGAAAGAGTGGAGAAAAGTTTAAAGTCTAGAGTAATTGCACTCTACTGTAACTACAAACATAGTTCATTTCTGTTGGTAACTTATTTGCACATCCCATGAAGGAGTACACGGTGCCAGCAAAAGGCAGTTCAGTCTTTAAGCACATTGAAATTTAGTTTGACATCCTCAGGTCATGCTGACTTAAAAAATCAAGGGAGGAAGTGATCTCTATATACAGTTTGTTGTGCTTGCACTTAATAGAAGTCTGTCAGGCAAGAGTGAGTCTTCTAGTTGTGGAAAGAGAAGTCTTCAGTATTGTGAGGTGTTGGCTTGGCAGCTTACCATTCAAAAAGTGCCAAAATACTTCAGTATTACCTTTAATTCTGAGGTAGATAAAGTGCTAAGGATGCTCAGGTGGATGTGTGTTTCTTTTCTTGTTAATGTTTTTGCTGTAAGACTGTTAAAGATACCATCAAGCTGATGAGTCAACAGCTGTGATAAATCCTGAAAATATACCATCCTTTGTGATAGCAAAATATGACCTGGCTAGAAGACTGTGATTCTTCTTCTGCTTTATCAGAGTTGATAGTTTAAATCAGTGGAACTTGTGTTCTTAAATCAGCTTTAACAGCCTGTCCCTGTTACTTCTAGTTAAGAGTCTGAATCTGAGGAGTCTAAAAAAGCCTTAAATTCTTTCCATTTTTACCAGCTTATTCAGCACCAAACTTGTTCACATGCTTCATGGACAAGTATCTTTGCCTTGTTTACATGGAAGTGGTTTTATATTGAGGAGCTGGAAAGTTTCATGGGGAAAGGAGAAGTTTGTTGCCTTTCTTTGCTTATATTCTTAGGAGATCATCTCAAAACCAGGCTAGATAATGGTGAGGACTCTTCAGCTCATTAGCCAGTTTGTCTCGGTTTAAATGCATTACTGTTGATACAGCATGAGGAGTCATTTACTAAATCTGCCCTGCTGCAATTTAATCTTGTTATTTCTTGCCTGGTCTTCCAGGTCCACTGCAGACAGTTTGTCACTTCTTTTGCTGGTCTTTGAAGACCACCCTTGGTCTTTGGTCTTCTGGCCCTAAATAAACCCTCTACTTTTACAGATCATGTTTTTCAAATGTCTTCTCATCCCTGTTGCTCTCTTATTGTCAGGGTGCAGTGATTTGCATGATCCTCAAGGTGCAGTGCTCAAAACTGGATGTAAGACCCTGCCAGCAGTGACATATAAATCATGAATTAATGCTGTTGCTTTATAATTCACGTACAAAAGTAACAATAAGCAGTTGCTTTGTGGAGCCTCAGGCAGAAGAAGTCATTACTAATTTCAGCTTAAATTTTATGTGTCTTTACATGAGGGAGGAGCAAGTACTCTCACAGGCAATTGGCTCTTATGGCTTATATGACTTTGGCTAAAAGTGTGGCACCTGTTCCAGCCCTGCAGCATATGCTATGGGAGGGAGTTACTTTCACAGTAATTCTGCTAGCAGGAAGTTAATGATCCCATGTTTGGTTTTGTTATTTCCAGCTGCAAGACCTGGATTCCCAGAAGCAGCAGACGTACACCATTTTGGATCTAATGAGAACCCGAAATATCCTCACTATCACAATTATGTCAGTGATTATTTGGTAAGTAAGCGTGGTTCAGGAGTATATAAGCACAGAAGCAGCAAACCAGTTAAAACCTGCTCTTTGAACACAAAGGTATTCTGAAAAGATTCATACAAAACCAGCTCAAAAGCCAACAACCTGCTGGCTGAAGCAACAGAAATCTGGTTATGTAGGGTCTTAATCTCAGTCTAGAAACACATCTGGATTGTTACTTCTTTCTGAAGCAGTCAGGCATATCCTGAACTGAGCCAGAATCAGATCAGCTGGTGATGATGTGTGGGAATCCTGCCTGATACTGGGCCTTGGGGAATGCTTTTCTGACTGTAACAAAGTCTTCAAAGATGAGTAAGTCATGCCCTGTCCTCCAGTCAGAGAACTACAGGGGTCTGAACACATCCGTGCTTGACTTAGGGGGATAATCTTCCCATCACTTTTGTATTGTCTTCTAAAGGGGTTTAAATTGTCTCTTGAAGTTTTAATCTGAGATTTCCCTAGGCTTTCCTCTAGCTGCTCTGTCTCCCTGCCATCTTCAGCTGGGTTTTGCACTAGCTGAAGCCATGCTTTGATTAAACGGTTGTCATTCGCCTTTACTGGAAATCTCAGTGAAGCTGGAATTGCTCAGAGAAAAGAGAGCGGGTAACTTACAGCCTGCCAGAGGCTATATAAGTGAGGTTTAATTAGTGCATGTACATACAGTGTCCTAACCAAGAAGGTCTCTCAAGTACTTTGGGGCTAAGTTTTTTTGCTGCCTTTTTAACAATGTTCCTGTGCTTTAGTGGGGCAAAGCTTTGAAGGTCAGTGCACTAACCTGCCAGCACATACCAGTTGATGTGGCTTTTTGGGTCAAAGGATGACTTGGCTAATATTTAAACCAAATTCCAGTGCCCATCACCAAGAATATCAATTGAGTTTCCATACATTCTGCATTCTGAACCAAAAGAGTCTGTAAAAGAGAGTAGTTGCAGGCAGCAGTTACCGCCTTTACATATTGCCAAGTGTTTTGTTAATTTTGAGTAAGTAGCAACCTTCACACTAATCCTTTTGCTGGGTCTGCATCAGGGAGGAGGAAGTTTGGCTGCTTCTCACCCTGGGATGTGTAAATACCTCTAACGTTTTTCTACAAAGTGTATACTGTCTCAAGATCTGCCAATGTGATAAACTGAGACAAACTGCAAGTCTTTGTGTATAGAAGTAACTCCTGGGAGTGCAGTGTTGTGGAAAACACCCAGAGTAACTGCTTCTGAGAAGAATAGCTGTAGCTGGCAGGGCACGCTCAGCAGTGGGGGGTTACCCTCAGCTGTATGACTTCATACTTTCCCAGGTACAATGCAACTTATTTTAAGCAATTGGACCGTGAAGGCTCTCCTATGTGAAGTGAGACAGAGGAAGAACTAACGTTTTGTCAGTGACTCACATTGTGCTGCGCAGTGATTTTGCTCTGGTTCTGTTCTAACACAGATACTGAAGGAGATGAAATGCTGAGTGCTTTGTACCCACCATTGCACCTGGACAAGTCCTGAGCCAGTGCCCATTATTTCCTTGTTTACTGTGTGTTGCTGGTGAAGCATGACTTTTTCTTCCCAGCATCTCCCAAGACATGACAGGATTTGTCTCTGAGGCCAGTTGTGTGTTTCCGTTGATCATATGGGAGCCAGCTCTCATCTGGCAGCAGCACAATTAAGGTGGCAGTGTTCCTGGCCCCCAGGCTCTGTCCTGCTGCACTGACCAGCCCAGGCACTGAGCCATGCAAACGTGGCTTGGATGCTGCCCAGCCAGCCTGGGGCATGGCAGAGAGAATCCCAGATTGTTTGGGTCTGCTGTGATGGTGTATTACTTCTCTCTGACTTTATACACAAAGCATGGAGGGTAGTGACCCAGAGACAATGTTCTTCACCCAGAGCTCCCTGGTAAACATAATGAAGAGCTACCGTACAGCACAGCAGCAGCAAAATTCGGTAGTTCAGACTTTCAGTTTAAGATTATAGCTGCTAGTAATAGGAACTGCTGTATCCCTACATTAGGAATGATCATCACTTCTCTCCCAGGGTATGGGATATATGATATTAATATATGGAGGAATTCATGAGAAGCAGTCAACCCCTCTCCATCAGCACAGTAAGCAGAGACAAATGAGATATCTAAAAGTGGTAAGTGCCCAGGGCTTCCTTGCAGGGTCTGAATGAGAGTGGGATGGGCAGTTGCACAGTCATGTAATGGCATCAGAAAAGATGTATGACATCTCTAGCACTTATGACCATGGGCTCATAGACCTGTGCCTCAGCACGCCTGGCAACAGCTCTGGAGTTTCCTCGTTGTGGTAATGCTGAATAGGATATTTTTGATCTTTTAAAATATATTTTATTCTTTGAACTCAAGAGCAACTTGAAAGATAAAAAGCATCGGCGCTGTTAAATTGCTGTCTTGTTCTTTCTGAAGTTGGCACTTTAGCTGCTTCAGAGGTGAAAGAATCTGGCACATGCTGAATTTGCCTTCCGGAGTGGTTTCTGTGCTTAACAGATGTAACAGAGGTTCACAGCAGCCTCAGGAAGAAGAGAAATTAGTCTGATCCTGTTATTCTGCTTCTTTCAGGATGATAATCTCTATTGGCTATTTTGGACTGTCTCTTGACACACCTAACCTGCATGGAGATGTCTATTTGAACTGCTTCCTCTCGGCAGTGATTGAAGTTCCAGCCTACATTATTTCCTGGCTGCTGCTTCGAAATCTCCCACGACGGTACTCAATGGCTGCTGCGTTATTCTTGGGAGGCTGTGTTCTTCTCTTCATTCAGCTCGTGCCTTCACGTATGGAATCGTTAGTTGATCTCAAATATGTGTGATAGGTGAAGTGCAGTACCCTGCACTGGGCAGATGTGGAGGAAAAGTGTCCTGAGGGGACTAAATACAGATGTCCATTTCCTGTCTTTGTCCCTTGGTTCTCCGTGCTGCTGCACAAGGAGCTCACACAGCATGTCAATTCAAATAGATTTTGAAAGGTGGGTCATTGGCTTTGTGGTCTGTTGGGATTAGCATTGTAGTCCAGATTTGCCTTTCATGCACATCCTCACAAGGTGCCCTGGTATGGTCCAAGTGTAAAACCAGGACTAGACAAACCAGACTTTGATAGGAGATTACCAAGAGGCTGCAGAATTTACTTCTCAAGCAGCTGTCAATGACTGTCTCTTTATGGCTTGTTTCAAGAGTTATATTCAAGGAAGACATTGTGGAAGCATTTTTGCTTGGCAAAGATGCTTGTACTGAATTGGTGTCAATAATTAAGATAATATTTGGCAACTGGAAGGGAGGACAAAATAACATGTATTGGATATCAAACCATATGTATCTTGAGGACAGATTAATAGGGTTATGGACTCATTACTGATAATGATATGGAATATGATGGGGGTTGTTGTCGCTTAGCACTTGTTTACAAATTAAACCATAAGAGAATGCGCATGGGCTGCGTTGCTTATGTTATACAGGCAATAGATGTGTTGTGAATTAATTGTACACTGATATGATCTGTTTTCATTTTCAACTCTGTCCCAGTTAAAGTCAACCCAGCTTCCTCTAATTAAATTATTGACTTCCAGCTAAGAATGTTAATGAGAAACCAGAGCAGGAAACCAAAAATAACTTCTTTCAAATGTTTAACTCAGTTCACTTTATTAAAAAGGGATAGAGAGCAATAGCAGGGATCTGAAATCTGAGAGAACCTCTCCCGTTCTTGCTCTGTTCTCCTTATTCTTTGCTTGGCAGGAAGCCCCATGCGCAAGAGGAAATTAAAATGTGTTGAGTCCTAATAATTAAGAATTAAAACATAAAAACGTTGCCCATGCTTGTAGAGATGTAAAAGGGAAAAAAGATGCCCGATACTGGGATGAATTAGGCAGGAGTTACACAAACACAATGGAGTTGAGAGATGCCGTGAATTGTCAGAGCTTTATTGAAGTCCTTACTGTGTTTTGATTTCAGATATTCGTGCACTGTCTATTCTGCTGGTGATGTTGGGGAAATTTGGGATCACATCTGCCTTTTCAATAGTTTATGTTTACACGGCTGAGCTGTACCCAACAGTAGTGAGAAACATGGGAGTTGGAGCGAGTTCCATGGCCTCCAGACTGGGCAGCATCCTCTCGCCTTACTTCGTTTACCTTGGTAAGTAATCTCCTGTGTGTGTGGGAGATGTTGGTGGATAGAAAGCAATACTTTCTACCCACATCAGTGTCCTAGCTCTGCAGGTCATTGGGCTTTGCTGCTGTTTAACAGATGCTTTGAAGACTCACAATCTGATTGACTGAACAGGGACAGCTCTTACAGCTGTTGTTTCCTGGTCTCTTGAGTTCCTTAACCTACATTTATAACAACAGTGCTTTGAACACCAGACTATGAGGGGGGCTGGTTGATTTGTTTTCTACTGAAGGTATAAGTCTTGCATGGATAAAGCCCTGTACCTAGGTAAAAACATTGTCAGAGACTGGAACTGATACTAGCTTGCTTGCTTGCTTGTTTGTTTTCTGCTAGGTGCCTATGACCGATTCCTGCCTTACATCTTGATGGGGAGCCTGACTGTGCTATCAGGAATTCTGACTTTATTTCTGCCAGAAAGCTATGGAATGCCTCTTCCAGACACCATTGATCAAATGCTGTTGGTGAAAGGGTAAGTGTCACCGTGTCATCTTCTGATCTTAACACATCTGTTCTCTGTATGGAGAAGAGGAATGGACTTCCCCAAGTACTGCCATATTCCTCTTCCCAAGCGTGTATGTTTTGGACAGCTCAGCTCCAAATTAATCATTGTGCTCTGAAGGCTGAATAGAAGTCCATGAATGCATTTAAGTGTATTGCTTTATAAAGGTATAGGGCCACTTTGTGGGTTATAATCTTATCTTCCTGAGTTCTAAAAGTAGTGGGAAAGGGCTGAACTCCTCCAGTTTAGTTTAATTGACCTAAAATGGCATTGAGAGCCTTTGGCCTTTTGCCACTGCTCTGAAGGTGGCATATGAGCATACACCTGGTGTAGGAAAGGGACCTGTCCAGCTGAAGCCAACTGGATGTTGAAATCAGGAGGCTGTAATATCAAATAGGGCTCAGAGTAGCAAAGATTTCTTTTTCCTCTATTCCTCCTCTGTTTTTTAAGTGATTTTTCTTTCTTTTTTTCTGTATTCCCTTTTCTTGTTTTCCCAGATTAGAATACAGACCTGCCTCTAGAAACAAAAGGGATTCCAAGGAGGAAGAAGAAAATTCAGAGATCTTTAAAAGCACAGCTTTTTGATGGAAATCCTGTGTACTTCCCTGGTGGACTGAAAGTTCAATGGACTTTTTCTTCTAAAATGCATTCTAGAAAGGGCTAGTGGCAACACTTCCTGTAATTTTAACCTTATTTATTAATTTAAACACTGTGTTCCATACATTCTCTTTTTATATGAGCAGAAGTAGTGTACAGCCTTCAGTGAGGTTTGTCAGCCGCAGCTGGTTTAATAGAGCAGTACCATGAACAGTGTCTGGGCAATCCTGTGTAACTTTAAGCGTGTAGTTCAGCTGAAAGATACTTGAAAATGAGTTCAAGGGCTGGCAGGTACCTGGATCCCTCAGTGAACCTTCCCCACAGCTAATGCACATCACGAAGTCAAAATTGCCAGACAAAGCTGCTCATTGGGTTTGGTTCCTGAACTTCTGTTTCTGGACAGGAAACTTATTTATTAAGTGGAGGTGATGAGAACATGCCCCTGATCTCACTCAAATGACTTTGCACATGCTGATTTTGTTACCAAATTCAGGAAGATGCAAAGAAGGATTTTGGGAATGAATTTGAACTTGGGTGTGTTCTCACTCAACACAGATGGAAAGGGTTGTCTTGCACAAACTCTTTGTAAGCACTGAAGCTTTGCTCACAAAATTCACTTGATTCCAGTGCTGGTTTTCAACTCCACCTGCACGGTGAAGCTGTTTACATCTGGCCCTGCCTGTGGCCTGCTTCCAGGCCAGATTTACTTTTAATGATGCAGAAGGTTTTGTCTGTGCGTGGAGAGTGCGGTGGTATTTGGGGTTGTTCCACTTTGATGGGTGGTGGAAGTTTTGTGTCTGTTTTAACGTCTTCTGTGCAATTTGGATGATGGAAACAATCCTCCTGTCCTTATTCTGTGCTTTTCACACATGTGCACATTCACACACATGCAGTTAATACGTTTAGAGCTATGTTTTGTGTTAATCTGTGCCTCTGTATTCTCCTCATGGTGGAATGTACTGAGAACAAACTTCAGAATGTGGTTCTGAGCACTGGCTCGTGATTCTCAGGTGCCAACACTACAGCTGCTGTGAGGTCTGTTGTTTCACTCAACTCTCATGTAATCACTGAATCGTTCTCAACCTGTTTAAAGAAAGAGATCTTGTTGACAATCTGCCAAGAAATTGTTCACTGAGTCGTGGGAGCACCGTTGGCATTACCTGTGTTTCTTTAAATACGTGCAGTATATCTGTACACCCCATCTCGTTTGTGCTATTCTGATTATACTTCGACAGATGTGAATGGTGAAAGATTTCTGTCTTACGGCACTTGTCTGTATTTTGTTCTGTCTTGTTGAAAGTTAATAAACAGAACCTAAACCTTTGTAGCCAAAGCTTTTAGGGCCTTTACTTTGCTGCGGGAACTGGTTGTGGGAGTTGTCATAGAATCCCAGCCTGGTTTGGGTTGAGGGGACCTTAAAGCTCCTCCAGCTCCAACCCCTGCCACGGGCAGGGACACCT